>JALRMF010000254.1:0-71733 GCA_026120015.1 Dendrostoma leiphaemia | reverse complement strand
TTAGCGCTTACTTATTGCTTATAAATGTATATTTTAATAAGATTATTATTTGTAATTTTATATTTAATTATTTGGTTGTTTTTGCAGATTTTTTTATTAAATAACTAAAATCTATTGATTTTATATGTTATATGTTTTAAGTTAATAGTGACGCAAAAGCTGCTAATGCTGCTTTTTGCAGCCCAAAAGGCCTTTATTAACTTATTTTTATTAATAAGTTTAATAATTATTATAAGCATTTAATTATTAGCGCTAATATTTTTAAAGGATTTATTATATATAAACGTTGCTAAGTTAAAGGTTTCATTGCTAAATTTGCCAATGTTTTCTAGGATATGGGATTTGCTAATATTTTTTAGGATTAATAGATAAAGGTTTATCTTTGTAATAATTAGAAGGATTTTATCTTTAAAAAGTGTTGTATATATTTATTAAGTAAAGAAAAAGGTAAGGTTATTAATATAATAATGTTAATATTAATTGCTTAAAGTAAGTGTAATTGCACGCTGCAAGTGGTTTTAATGTTATACTTTATATTTTATATATAAAAGATATTGCCTTAAGAAAAGCTAGATGATTCTAAGCGTTAGGGTTGTATAATTATAAATATTTGAGTTTTTAACTGCATAATATTGCTAAATGTATACTTAATAAAATTTTAAGATAATATTTTTGTTAAAGTATTAAAAGCTAAGTATATTATAGTTTTTAATATAGTAGCTTTTTTTTATTAGTAAAAGATATACTTAGAGAGTTAATAGCTTTTTATAATAATAATTATAAAAGATTAATTTATATTTAATTGCGTTATTATAGGCTTTTGCAACTTTTTTCTCTATATTTAGCAATAAATAAACTATATTTTTATGGGTAAAGCTGCTAAAGTATATTTTAATAACTTAATAGTTTTTTTTTTAACTTTTCTTTTGCATATATTAGATTTATAATAAATATTTAAGATTTTGCGCAAATTTAATATATTTATTAAAGCCTTTAAGTTATATATTGCATCTTTAAATGCTATTGTTTTTAATTGCTTAGTTAATGTATTTAGCATATTAATAATAGCTAAGTAATTAAAAGCGATTTTTAAACTTAACTTTTCCCTAAGCTTTTGAGATTTAGAGCATTTTATTAGCTTTGTAAGCTATTTGCATAAATATATTTTGTGGTTTTTTATTGTTATAAAGCTGTTGAAATAACGTAAAACTAGTTTACTTAAACTTAACTTTAAATTAATTAGCAAAAATTAGCGGTAGATATAGTTAAAGTGTATTTTAGTTAAAATAGTCTTTAAATTAGAGAAATTAGCATTTACTGCCGTTAAAGCTGCGTTGATAAGATATATTAACCTTTATTATTTTAACTGTGATTATTGATTTTTTTTAAACTTTAATGTTTCTATTAAAGAGATTAGCGTTTAAGTTTACTACGTTGCAGCAAAGGTACTATTAAAGATTATATAAGAAGATTGCATTGCTGAGTATTCTTTGCGTATAGTAGTTAAGCCTATTGCCTTTTTTAGTTAGTTGTTAACTTTTGTAGAAAAAAGGTATTAGTTTACTGAGATAGAGCTTTTAAGATATGTGTAAACGCTGAAAAAGTGCTGATATTAGGTTAATATATTAAATTAATAGGTTATAGTTTTTATAGACTATAAGGCTATTATGGTGTTTATTTGTTAGCTAGATATTGTTAATTTTATAGCTATGTTAGTTGATAATAAACAAATTATCTGCGCTTTGGAATACTTTAGCTAGTTTAATATTAATATACTTTATAAGTTTAGTAAAATAAATATTGTTTTAAATGCTTTTTTACAACTGCTGACATTAAATACGCTGAATTTGTTTTTAATTATAAGGCTAAATTGCTTTTTAAATAACGCTAATAAGCATTGGTTTATGCTTAGGATATATAGTATGTTTTTATTGATTTATTTTATTTAAGATAAGTTAGAAATTAGCGGTATTTTACTGTAAAGTATAGAATTAGCAGCAGCTTTTATAATAATTAACTTGGTATTAGAGTTTTGCTAATAGCTTTAGCATGGGTATAATATTAACTTGCATTAGAAAAGGATATTTAATGTTATAAACTAAAATAGCGGGCTAGGTTGCAATGTTGTTTTACTGCCCTTTAAGCGTTGTTTTAGGCTTTTGTAAAAGATTACTGACGGTAATTTCCTTTAGTTGTATATTTTTTAATTATGCATTATAAATATTTTTTATTTGTTATATATTGGAAGTTATTATAGTTATAATAAGATAAGTTACTTATTATTATAATTTTGCGTTTATTAACTAATTAAATACTTTAAGAATTTTATTTAACAATGTTTTAAGTATTGTTTTTTTAAAATTTAATGATATAAGGCTTATAGGAATTTGCAATTATTAATTAGCCTACTTTGTTTATATTATTAAATTATAATAAACTTTATAATAGTTTTACTGCTAACTAACGACAGCTTTAATATAATGTTAGTTATTATTGATAAGTTTTTAAAAGAAATTATTTTTGTAATTGGTAAAAAGGGCTAGATAGCTGTGACTTGGGCAGAGTATTTTTTTTGGGCATTATAAAAGGGTAATTAGGGACTGCTAAAAGTTGTTTTGTTTAATTAAAACCTAAAATTTTTGTTTAAATTATAGACTATTATATAAAAACGCTTAAGCATATAACTACTTTATATAATTATATATTATCTTTAAGCTAATAAATAATTAAAATAGACTATTTAAACTCTAGAATTAGTTATTTAATACTTTATTTATAGGCTAAATAACTTTAAGAAATGGGTTAACATAGTGAATAAAATGCAATTTAAATTTAACAACGCTAAACGGTTATTAATAAACATGTTACTAAATAAAGTTATAAAGGGATTTATGCTTAATAATATTGCTGACATTGTGGCTAATAAGCGACCTTAAGTTAGAAACTTTTTAGAAATGAGAATTTGCGTATATGATTTATTGGCATTAGCGGCAATAATGATAAAAGCTTATTTTAATCGCCGCTATTTTAACAAATTTTTTAATGTTGGCGATAAGGTTCTGCTGCGTTTATATAAAGGCTATGATATTTTTTAGAAAGTTGGAAAAAAATTTGGCTTATAATATGCTAGATTTTTTAAAATTATTAAGTAGGTAGGTTAAGCGGCTTATTGCTTAGATTTTTTTTTTTACTAAAAGCGATATAACGTTATATTGGTTAACCACTTAGAGCTATATTTGTTTAATTTCTTTAGCTGCTATATTCTGCTTGTTGGTTTTGTTAGGATAATAAATTATAAGTGCTGCATTTTGTTAGCTAAAACCACTAAGGATAAAAAGGTTTATTATATAGTTGAATTTATTAGCTTAGGGCTTAAGTTCTAATAGTAGATGATTTTATGATAATTGGAAAATAACGTAGATAAGTTTATTATTGATTTTACTAAATGAGTAAATGCAAAGAGTTATATAGTAATTGATTATATTTTGTAGTAGGTAAATTAATTTAGGGGCGGTAGGAGGTTTTTTTTTATATTGTAATAATAATGCACTTATACTATAACTTAATTTTTAATAATCTAACTCTAAATATGCTATTTACTATCTATTTTTAAAATAATAATATTAATAAATTATTAAAGCTGCGCAATAGACTTAGTACGCCTATAAAGACTATTAACTAGCTTTTTCTATTTTTTTATTTTAACAATAAGGCAATTTTTACGCGTTAACTATTAATATGCGTTTTATTGCGTATGCTAATTAACTAAGTTATTATTGGGTATAAACTGCAAGTTTTCTGCTTATTTTTACTTATAGTTTACTTTACATTGGTATAATCTGCAAGTTTTATGCATTGCCTTTATTTGCAATTGTTTTTTTATTATTAAAAGTTGCAAGCCTCTGCTTATAATTTTTTTTGAAATTCTATTAAAATAAGGTATTAATTGCAAGTTTTTATTTGTGATTTTAGTATAATTATTATTAATATACTTTACCTTTAATAAGTAAGCACTTTTTTACTTTATTTACTATTAGTATTATAATTTAATTACTTTATTCTTTTTCTTTAATTTTTTATATTAATTACTCTTATATTACTTTATTAATATTATATTATAACCCTTTTATTAACAACTCTATTAATTTTTAATATAAGTGGAAAGAAATTGCTCAATAAATTTAAGCTATAGTGGCAAAA
This sequence comes from Dendrostoma leiphaemia, assembly GCA_026120015.1. Classification (NCBI taxonomy): domain Eukaryota; kingdom Fungi; phylum Ascomycota; class Sordariomycetes; order Diaporthales; family Erythrogloeaceae; genus Dendrostoma; species Dendrostoma leiphaemia. The sequence goes on along the minus strand of JALRMF010000254.1, from coordinate 67,533 downwards.
GGATTTTGCTATCTAGTGCGTTAAGATAAAGAGAGGCATTAATAAATATATCTGCAAAGCAATTGTTAAAAAGATAGAGGCATTTATATTATAGGATAATTATATTAGTAATAATAGTCTCATTTGCAAAATTTATTTTATTATTAATACTTTAACTTTATAAAACTTTTAAAAGAATAATAGTATATAAAAACTTAGCAAATTTGCAGAGATAATAGTTGTGTTTTATGCTATAATTCCTAAGGACGCTAAGATGCTTAAAACTATTTAAAGCTATTGCAACGCTAATATTAATTAGTGGAATAGCAAGGGCTAGTTTTATAATGAATTTGTTAAGTAGATTAAATATAAGAGCGTTAAGATTAAGTACCTTGTTAACTATGCTATTTTTATAAAGAATACTTTTAAACTTTTATAACTTCTAATTTTAATTTAGCTAGACTTTGCTAATAAAGATAACTTTATTAATAATAATAATGACTTTAGTAACGTAGAAAATAACATTATATTTAATAAGTATATTAGAAAAAAATAAAAACTGCAGAAGGGGGCTAAAACTTAATATAAGTTAACTTTGGAAAAGATTTTATGCAAAATGCTAACTTATAAAGGCAAAGCTATTTTTGATATTAATTTTAAGGCTAAGTTTATTGCTAAATCTAAAGTTAATAAACTAATTAATAAATCTAAGTTAGATAATTATAAAATATTTAAAAAAGATAAATTTGTTTTTAGCTAGTTAGATATAATTAACTTAAGCAATTTGCTAAACTTAGGTAATAATATTAACAATGTTAACAAAGCTAATAACTTTAACAAAGGTTAATTTGCTAATGAAAACATTGCTAGGTATATTATATTAATTAAAGCTAATAATGCTGCTTAAAAGAAAAAACTTAAGATTAGTTGCATATTTATTAAGTTTGGGTAGGATATTTAAAGCATATATTTAATAATGTTACCTTAAATGCCTTTTTAGCCGTTTAGCTATTAGTAGTTATATTATTTATAACTATATTTTTTAAACTAGATATAGTATTAATTGCTTTTTAGATATTTAACTCTTTAACTTAATATAATGTATAATTAGTTTTTGTTAACCTGCGATAATAATTATAAAAAATACTTTAATAATAAAAAGAAATTATATAGTATTACTAAGATTGCGCTTAGCAAAGAGACTACTGCTTATAAAGTTATTTAAAAAGTATTTAATAAAGCTAATAAAAATTATAACATTGCCTAGCAGTAATACCTTAAAGAGTTTAAGATATAAATAAATTGCTTAGCTAAGCTAAAAGCTTCTAATGCACTTAATAAGAAATTAAAGGAAGAAAATAATTATGCAGTTGCTAAGCGCTAAATTAAGAAAAAAACTGCTAAGCTAGCCTAACTTAATAAGAATGCTTATATTGTTATTAAAATTATTTATTAATAGCTTAATATTGTAAAAGATTTTATTGTTAATTTTTAGGCTAATAATGTTAATAATAGCAATAAAAAGAGCAGTAAAAATAGCAGAAAGGCTGGCAGAGAAGTTATTAATATTGACTAAGCTAGTTGCATTTTACTTAGCAATAGATTTATTTTACATTATAATTGTTGTGTATATATTTGTTAATAAGGATGTTGCCTATTTTAAGGGCAGCAAATTATTAGAGATTATAAGCAGGCATAACCTATATAGGAGTTACTAGGGGATATCTAGCGTTAGCCTAAGGTTCCTTGGCATTTAAATACCTAATAAGAAGAATAACACTAAAACCAATACATTGAGATTCCCCACTCCACCACAACCCTTCTCTATAGAAAACATCAAGTTTTAATAAGCTGTAGGGGTATAGTCCGTCTGGTTCCACAACTTCCTAGTAGTTAATCTAAGATCCCCGGTAGGATTACCTGTTCTCTTGATTGAATTTAAGCTTCAAAAATTTCAGAGTCTATTAGAAGCAGGTACCGGTCACGCCCAACCAAACCCACCAGACGGGGCTCCTTCACACATACACGTATCATCTCAGGCGGATAAGCAAAATAGGCGACCCTCCATCCTCGGCTGTATAGTAGTCCAGATGAGGTCTAAGCCGAGACCTCGTTGTCGGGCTAGAACCTGGGACAATAGCCATGGGCTTGGGCGGGCATGTTTGACGATTTATGCTAACAAATGCGGCAGCTGATGTCTCTGCCGTCTTGACTGCAAATTTCAGTCCACAAGGAGCGCCGAAGTGAGCACTTGGCCAGTGTTTCTCGGTAACTGCCTAGATAACCAGAAAAGCTTCCAATTCGACGTCTGGTTCAGAACCTGAAATTTGGAACCGTACTCAGGTGCCTTGAGTAAGATTTATCGCCGTGTTCAATGTTGGACTGCCGAACTTACACCGAAACACAGCTGGACACTAGGTTCGGCGCCAGCGTCTTAATTTTCAAGAACACTTTTGAATTTGAATAGTAAAGGGCTCTAGAATTCAAGTGCAAATGTTTCTTGACCTAATGTCATCGTGATTCTACTTAGGGTATGGTGTTCCTGGCACAGTGCTTGTTTAAAGATGCACGTAAACCAGAACCGTTGATTTGACCTGCACTCCCCCCACCCAAAACCCTGGGCAGAACACCCAACAAATGAGACGGACATCGGTACAATAGATGGATGGCATTGTGGTCGGGAATGTGGATGTTGGAACTGAAAAGTCGGGAGTACCTAGGTACCTAGGTACTACTAAGCACTTCCTATAGGTGACCTCCCTCACCACCCCGCCGGAGCTCCACCGTCGAGACGAAGAGATGGACACAAAAGTTTCGGAGGAGATGCACGGGCAACCAAGAACGCAGGAATCGGAACAGAGGTTCCAGCAGCGGTGGATCTGTTGACACCAGCATGGAAATACCTACGCAATCGACCCGGAAAGACTTTCTTGAATCACACTTTTCATATCGAGTTGGATGGATTGTTTCCAAGGACCCGACGTTTGCCAATCCGGCTGCCAAAGCTCACCTTCACTCGCATGTCAATCACATTGGTATTGTTTCTTTCAACTCTCTATGTATACATCACCTCCACTGTCGTGCCACCGATCATGAATAAATCCCATTCCTTGCCAGGTCAGGACCTAGGTGGCTTCCCAAGGTCATCACTACCAGCGCCTGCCATTACTCGCCGGTCTTTGGGGGGTACTGGCACAGCCTTTGTCGACTTGAGATCTTATCGTACGTGAATAGCTGCTATCAACCATGTCGTGTGCCGCATGAGGGCATTATGCTAATTTGCGGGGTCATTGTAACAGCCTGGCTGGGTTGTGCAATAAGAGTGAACACGCCACACCAGATCTATCAGTAATCAAGAAACATTTGGTTGCAATGAACCCCGCTGCTTATTGCCACCTGTCTCGCATGGTGACAGTCATCATTGAAATAGTCCACGCCAGAACAAAGGCAACACTGCTGGTAGACCTGGGCTACTCATCACTCATACACCACCATGTCCTCGCTGAACATCCAAGACAGTGACATCCCCTCCCTGCAAGGCAAAGTCGCCCTCATCACTGGCGGCTGCTCTGGAATCGGCCGTGCTGCGGTCCAGATACTCACCGAGAAAGGGGCTACCGTCCACGTCCTGGACATCACCGATCCGGCCGATGAGAACCCCCTGCCGCCAGGTGCGCATTTCCACCGCTGCGACACATCCAGCTGGGTGGAGCTCCGTGACGCCTTCGAGAGCGTGGACGGCCCCATCGACTATGCATTCGCCAACGCCGGCATACTCGAGGATTCGGACTACTTTGCCGACCAGCTGGACGAGGACGGGCGGCTGAAAGAGCCCTCGTACCGCGTGCTTGATGTGAACCTTCGTGGGGTATTCAACGTCGTGAAGCTGGCGTGGAGCCGCATGCGGAAGGAAAAGACGCCAGGGAGTATTGTTCTCACCACCAGCTCAGCCGGGTATGCGCCCGAGCAGTCACTGCCCGTGTACTCCAGCGGGAAGACGGCGGTGAGCTCCCCCACGCCCCTCAGTGTTTCCACTGGACTTGTTGCTGATCGACGGCACCACCGTGCGTACAAACAGCTCGTCGGCCTCATCCGCGTCCTGCGCTCGGTCATCATCCGCGACAACATCACCATCAACGGTGTCGCGCCCTCTCCAACCATCACCAATATGCTAGCCAAACCTTTCGTCGCCCCGATCCTCGCCCAGGGTCTGCCGGTCAGCGAACCGCGCGTCGTCGGCCGCGCGCTCGTGTACGCGGCCGTGGCGACGCAGGCGAGGCGTGTGCAGGCATATGGCCGCGACCGCGAAGACGAGGTGCTGACTGCGCGCGAGCCGCCCGAGAGATGGAACGGGCGCGTGATACTCACCTTGGGCGAGGCGTACACCGAGCTCGAGGAGGCGACGGCGGACCTGCGCCCCTTTTGGATGGGGCGCGAGAACGAGAGGCTGACCCGGCTGCAGCAGGCGTCGATGGATCTTCGCCCGGAGGAGTGAGCGAGGCTGCCCGGATCCGGGCGTTGGCAATATTGTCCAGGACTGGCATGGAGCCAAAATTTCGGACATGTTCGCCTTTCGTTACTTGCTGGCGGGTATCTCGCAGTAGGGTCCCGCACTTCAGGAGATGGCCTATACACCTACAAATCCCGTTAGATATGTTAACATGCAAAGGCATGTCTTCCCTTGTACAATGAGTCCTTGCGCGAGGCCCACAACACGATGTACGACGATCTGATAACGCAGCGATGGGTACAGCCATACCACTTAGGATACACGCGAAGGCTCTAGTATCAGATGGGAGGGCATGAGTTGTCGAGCCGGGCAACAGTGAAGTGAAGTTAGTGATTGGTCTACGAAGACCCGTAACCATGCATTGTATACCTACCTAGGTAGGTAGCTGAACACACTCTTTTGTATATTTCGATTTCTCAGGTTCAAATGGTCACAACCCAACGATAGTTTTGCGAGTATCTTGAAGGTATGATTCACTTTTACAATGTAAAACTCCAGTGCAATATACCAATTCCCCTCAAACTGCCCATAGTGCCAGTGATCTCCACAGCCAGAAGCACCACGAGGTTAACATGCGCCTGACTATTTCTCCCTCTACAGGTGATCCTAATCCTCACAATCAGGTTCTCCGCAAATAACAGGCTACTATATATGCACGAGCTACTGCCAATGCCCACACAACACCCTGTTATCAGGCGGAGCCGATGACCGGAAATGCCCCCAAAGTTCGGCTACTACTGTTTGAATCTCTGTTCTTTAGCCCCGGGTGACTTTGACGATGTATATGACCAATCAAAATCGTCGACCTGGCTGATACGGTGTTGAGGCACGCTACATTAAAGTGACCCTGTTTTGTATGGGTATTTCTACCAGATCTATGTTGACTGCCTGTCTTAGCTACCTATCTCTATATCCCTCGTTTCTTTCACACACTAATCAAAGCTGCCTTGGCATTAAGATTATAAGGTTTTGCAAAGTCCGCAAATGACCATTAACACTCTTTACAAAGACTAGTTGCCCTTGGGAGGACTAGTTGCTCCTTTGAGGACCAGCCGCCTTCAAAACACACACACACACACACGCACGCACGCACGCACGCTCTCTCTCTCTCTCTCTGTTTATCTCTGTCTGTCTGTCTTGATTCGCTGATTTTAAAGGCGACAGAGTTTTGCAAAGACTTTAATGTAATAACGGCTGAAACGCTAGAAAATTAAATGGCTGCTTAGCTGCATAGCATATTCAGATGACGAGGTCTGAAACCATTATATTGAGTTGACGAGGATATTTGATTGGATAGATGAGGATGGCGTTATGTACCAATCTGTACCAGACGGCTAAAGAATAGGGGTGTGTCTTGTACATCGATAGTTGCGCATCTACGGCACGTACGCACAGAGGTATTAGCAAAACCCGTCTCGGTTGAGTCTGCCTAAGGCAAGCAATTCAGTTCGTCCAAGCGTAGAGCTCACCCGTTCGTACAATACGACTTCGGCCAACCTTTCCCTGTGGTTTCTAATGTTTTGCTTGGCAGAAATCCAGTCGATACTGCTCACACATATACATCGGATGGAGAACATGACGTGTGCCACTCGTGGCGCTCAGTACGTGCGCGGATGTGACGCCCCACACAACTCCGGTAAAACTACCGAAATATCATGTTACAGCCAGATTGTTGTCAGAGTCACCTGGGTATGGGTAGTGGCCGCGGTGTGCACAAGCGTCAGAGGAGGCTCTGCGGCTAATTTATAAACCACGCTGGCCGCGGTTTGATGGACAAGGGAGACGACAAATGTAGGAAAAGGTCGGGCAGTGTTGGGGTGCTGGCCATGATGCCCCTTCCCCGAGCCTGTGGCTCGGGGTCTGTCGAGATGGAATCTTAATGATCAAACCTTTTTCTTTGCGTCATCTATGCGACAGGTCGGGGCTTCATCTCATTCCTGGTACGCCAGAATTGTGTGCATTGATGGCGGCGAGACCGAGACGGGATGTAGCAGCGCTGTATCAGTGTGTGCTTGGGCCATGCGATGCCGTCCCGGCGGTGCACATGCGGTGTCGTTATAGATCCTGACATTGCCACCAGGGTTCCATCCCGTTGTTTCCGTCCGAACGGACCGTTCATTCAGGCAGCGCTGCGTGGACACCTCGAGAAAGATTTACTTATTAAACGTGTCTCAAGGGTTCTTCCATCTCGGCCGGCAAAGCCGTGTGCGAGCTACCTGTCCTGTCCCTCCTCCCCGGTCTTGTAAGACGTGGTCGTTTTCACCACTGATCGATCAACGGGCGGAAATGTGGGAATTTATCGTCAGAGTTTCAAATCTCTAGTCTTAGAACGTGCTTGGTAGGTGACGAGGCACGCGAGGGAACATCGAGACTTTCCGGTGACCAAGCTTTCCGGGTTCCGGCTCCTCCATGTATTTGGTAGCGAGAAGCCTGGCTTGGCTACCCGCGCAGGTTTTCTTGACCGGGCCACCTCACAAGGGTTTGGAGCTTCGCCCCATGTTCATCTGTTCTCGTCCGCCGCGTGTGGCCGAGTATTGATTGGGCGGGCTGACAGTGTCAAGGTCTGGACGACTGCGGGTGATGTCAGTCAGGGCAAAACTATTCATACATGACATCTAGTGGCGGATCCTTGGCTCACCGGTGGAGAATGGGCTTTATTAGACTTCCTCATGGAGGTGGCGTATGGTCCTTGTCATGTATGATGCCCATCATCCGTGCTGGGGATTGGATGTCTGCCTCAGCTGATGGGCAGATGGTGTGTGAGGCCAAGCAGTTCGTTTTCTCGTCACTGCATGAGCTGCATCTTCGAGAATCAAGGGCCGACGGCACCCCTACGGAGGATCGTTACGACGGAGGAAACCAGAACTCTGGGTCAGTCTGAGCGATTATTTAAGCTCAAACTCAACCCAAATTTCACCCGTCCCCCGGCATTCTACCAACAAGTGGACCTTGTCAGTACTTAGGTCCTCACTCGGTCATTTTCATTTTCTCCGAAAACAAGCTCAAGTTCGGTACCGGAGGATACACGAACTTCTTTCCATCGGCACTGGACCTGCACCGGCAAGACAAAGATGCCGACCTGCGCACCGTCTACTCTCATGTCCATCACGCTACCGGCAGGTGCGCGTTGAATTACGAAAATGCCCCAAGTGATGCCCCGATCGCTGATGGTCGACAGCCTCGATCGGTCCACAGACCATCCGGTCAATGCTAATGAGCGCGACTGATAACACATACCTAGGTCTAGGTAGCCGTGTTGAGCAATGTCGATGTGAGTGTTCGCCCACAGGGAAGTTGATGCACGTCATTTAGATATAGTTCAATATGGAATAAGTGCGTACGAATGCGACAGTAGCATACTGTGTAGCAGCCAAGGCACTGGGTAGGAGCACGAGCGACAATCGAGACGCGCCGAGTAGATCCAAACCGCGTTCGTGGTACCAGTTCCGCAACATGCGTGCATGATAGGTAGTGATGGTAGCCGCATTGAAACGGGGCTGTCAGTGCTGGCGGCGCCCAACCAGGATGGTGGGGGCGAGATGACTGACAGCACCTCCGGAGACCTGGGGGCAAGTGATCCGACGATAGCATACCGGTAGAGCTGTAGGCCAGCGTCGTCCGAACGTGAGGTCCAACCTAGAAAGCGGCCCAGGCAAGCGTGCGGCCAAAGCTCCTAGAAACACGCAGGCTTCTGGGTTTGAACGGGACGGCATCGCGGGTAGGGACAGCATGAAACATTATGCACGGCGCACATGGGGAGCCGCGCCTCGGCGCGAAATTGACGCGGTCGAGACCGTGACATTCGGCTAATGTGCGCCTTGGTGCCGTTGAAACGTCATTGCGTTTGCCAAGAGCGAATGGTAGGACAGTTGCCGGTTGACATTGTCGTAGCCTCATATCTGGAGAGCCGATGAGAGAGGGCTCGCAGGCCAAGCGTTGACCAGAATTACTGCATTCGTCGTTGTGAGGGCGTAGTGTGCCTGTGTTCGTCTGTGCGTTGCCCAGAAACCCCAATGATTGGGCTGTACTGTTGAATAGGCGAAGGCGATCCAGTTGAAGATACTTTGCCTGTCAAAGTGTGATCGACCCTGTCACAGAGATGCGTAAGAACCACCGAGCGCCTTCTCTGCAACTCGTTGCCTACGCCGGCACCACTGCTTCGGAAACGATGGAGCGAACCAGCAACGTGCTGGCGAGCTTCGCTGCCCGATACAGAGGTTGTCGATACGTGCCCGGAGCCCGCAGCATACTTTTGGAGGATTTGTCAGCTGAAAAAAAAGGCCGATGGTTGATTACGAGGATGATCACGTCGTAGCCGGAGCAAAGCCTTCTGACATTGCGAAATAGGTTGAATGGATAGGGTCTCCTATCAAGAAATCCACGCCAAGCCACACTGCTGCCATTGCTGAAGCTGCTGCGGAGACTCCGGCGCTTGGACTCGGTTAAAGCGGTCGTTAAGGTCGGACACTGTGACTCGGCGGGAAGTATCGAAGCTGCATATCTCGAGTTTTCTCAAAGCCCAGAGCTTAATCGTAAAATGAAGCTTTGGGCGCCTAGATTCCGTCTCTCCAGATGTCAACATTGGCGTGGCGTTGTATAGCCTACGGGTATCCGATAGTTCATTGCTTCTATGACCGGCTCTGTGTTAATGCGCAGGACGTTGTATTGAAAGGTAGTGGCATAATCACAGCAACGATCGGCGTCGTGTGGGCACCTCCCGAGGGCGAAGAAGCACGAGGAGGAAGAGGGCGAAGGAAAAGGGCCGAGGGGGACAGGCCTTCTTGGAGACGACGGACTCTTGGCATCAAAGTTCGTCAAAGTGCCATTTGTGTCTGGGAAATCCGGAACCGTAGTGCTGAGGCTAGAGCGGTGTCGCTCAGCCTTGCCAAATCCATCACCTAGTCCAGTGAACCTCGGCCAAAGCGGCGACAGGTGATCGGCCATGCAGATACGCTCATCGGACCTGTGTGGGGAGACCAGAAAGTCGCTCCAAACCAAGCCATGTATCTCCTCTCAATTCCCAGCGCATTCCAAGTTCGAATTCAGAAACAAAGGGACTCGGCGGATCAGACCATCGCCATGTTGATGAACTGAGCAGATGTTCTGTTCTCGGCAGCCCCACGGCAGTGGATGATTGGCGGAGGCGCAATGACGAGAGGCGTCGTCCAATATTTGCGCAGTGTGTCGAAGTTGTCGTGCGGTGATCTGCGGAAAGGACCCTTACTACACTAGCAAAGACTGGAGTGCCGCACTGTTGTGATGATGCATGTCGAGTGCGCAGGGCATGTACCGTGCGACAAGCCCTGTCGTCGTCATGCCGTGCCTGACCTGGCCTGGCCTGACCTGATCCGGTCTGGTCTGCCATTCCGCCCCCACCGACCTGCCGACACGTCAGGATCGGGGTGGCCCGTGTCTTGTGCGTTGCAAGGCGAGGCAAGGCAAGGCAGGGTTGATGTTCGACGAAGTGCGGGTATGGCGGCAGCGCAAGAAGTATATATGATAGGTGTCCAGAGATGAGACCAAGGCTCGATGCGGACGTGGGTCGGAGGTGGGAGAACGTACTTGTGCAGGTACAGTACATGGTAGCTTAGCTTGGAGGTGCAAATCAAGCAGCTGGCCCAAGCTCCTCGAACGGGTCTCCTTCCCGTGGGACCCACCTCGCCCGCTAGTACTATTATGTAGTAGCTACCCCAGACATGGGCTGCCGACGTCTTGGCCAGGCCCTCCCTGTCTTCACCGTGGAAGCCTGGTCCCCGTCGCTCGAGCAAGGGTTGCTGACAAAACTTCAGACGACTCGAAAACTCAAATCGAGGTCTGTCGTTGTATTGCTCCTTTTTCGCTCCAGTCCACCATCATGCTATAGCCACCGTGTCACGCCCTGACGGTCTACCACAGCACCTGCTGCCCTACACATCTGAGCTGTCGAAACCTTGCAGGCCCGGCCCAGCCCGGCCCGGCCTGCCCTTTACCTATCTGAGTAATTGTTCGCAACTGTGAACAAGCACAGTACGGTACCGGTATGGCCACCTGCGCCCAACGGACCAGCAATCCATCCTTGCTGTGGTCTCGGTCTTTCAATGGGGACCAGCAGCCCCAAGGGCTTGATTGAGTTCGAGACTTCGTCGCGGAAACTTTCAAGCGGGACGTCGACAAGGGGGCCGCGGGATGGGCAGACCCAGTCCTCCTCGAACAGTTGTCGCATCGAATGCTAGCACTGGCTGACCAGCAATAATAGGCCGTCTTCGCAAGCGCAGAGGCTGCTGCTTGATTGGCCCTGGCTCGGCTCGCAGGGCTCGAATCGAAAAATTCCAGGAAACCAATGTGTCCCACCACCAACATCCCTGGCCCTGCATCTGAGTGCGCTGCCATGCTATGCTGGCAGCTGCATGTTTGCTCGGTCATGAGAGGCACAGTAGATTATGGAGTACCGTACCCGTCCTATCACATGCAGCCCTGCAGCCCTGGTCGTCTACCGCGCCTTCGTCAATCCTTCCGGCCTTCCAAGCTGGTTACTTTCTTTGTGGGCCCAGGGATCGCCCGAGGTTCACGCAGCGTCCTTCACATCGAGCATGTCAGAATGAGCCACCGAGGACTGTCAAGGCGGCCTACAGTGGTGTGAGACTTGCTTGCGCGCCCGCGCCCGCAGCGAGGTCGGTGGCCATCGCTCTTCGGATCTACCGTCCCCGGGTCGTCACTAATGACAGTCCCCACCGGTCGCTTACCCTCGGAAGACCTGCTGCGTTCTGTGGACTGCACACTGCACAATGCATATGCCACACAGATCTGATTTTGATAGCTGCATACCTAGCCACGACATGGAGTGCAGGTCGTCATCGTGTTACGCCTGTCATGGAAGGATGGTATTGTGGAGACGATTCATACTCCCAACCTCTACTTGCCCGCTTTGCTGAACAACCCCACTCGCCGGACGCTGCCCTTTAGGATGCCAACTCCTTCGGCGCCACGTTACCGCAGCGTTGGAAGCATTCGCCCAGTCGGGCTTACTGCATATTGGTACGAAGCACGCGCTTAAGCAAGATCTTCGCAGTTCGTGGGATCTGTATGCCGGCAGGTGCTTCCTCAATGAAGGATCTGGAAAGCCCTATTCCAGGTGCGAGAATGACCCAAGTCCCTTATACTCCCAGCAACCCATCAGCTAAGGGGAGTGAATCCTGGTGTTCTCATATGTCCATCACAGTGGGCACACAGCAGGTTCAAATTCACCATTTCACCATTTCCATTGAGAACATGCAAAGAAGGTGGATGTACAGCAGCTCAATGACACCAGTGCATTGCGGGCCTACGCGAATGCTACGAAGACGCAAATCCTTCAAACTCAACTACGAGCTGTCCACATGCAGTCCCACAACAGGTATGATCAGAAAGCTGTGGGCGTCGCATCGCGAGCAGCATCCGGTCAATCCGATCGAGCTTCGACTTCTTGGCGCAAATGCACAGAACCACTTTGCGTCAGGGCTGACCATGGAGGTCATTGTCGATATCCAGGCACACTGACAGGCTAAAAAAAGGTGCGAAACAGATGCCAACGACGACGTCCTTGCCCCGGATGAAGACCGGGGCCGCGGTCCGTGTGGCTCGACCCGCGTCGTGTGCGCAAGCGTAATCCTTCGACAAGCCAGATGAAGCCCAATGCAAACCTTGAATGGTTCCGCGGAGGACCAGAACTTCGCGAAGTGCCCGGCCGCCAGATTTGTGGTCGTATAATTTCCTGACCCCAATAACAGGTGATGTCAGAAAGCCTTGGACAGCGTATGAGACTGAGGGATCTTAGTCGAGGGAGCGTGCCGTCTACCGTCCTGCTGCCAATGCTGAGCAATGAGCGACGTGAGAAAATACTCTATGGCGCGTTACTCAGCTGGGAGGCACAATGACTCCGGATCTTGAGCCCAATGCTGACCGACCTCGAATCTTCTTGGATTCTAGAATGATGGAGTCCCCCCAGTACTGCATAGTACGTACATGGGGGCTGTCACAGCTCTGGTGAGGAGGCTGGCGGGTGGGGAAGCACCGTCCTCCAGGTGGCCCTTGAACTCTCAGCCATATCCTGGGTCTATAGTACACTTTACGTCCTCTGCAGCCTCATCTGTACTATGGGAATCCGGGTTCTATCAAGACGAGTCGCCGAGCATTTTCATCTCGACTCATCCCCGGCGGGTGGGTTGCTCCTCGCAGGCGAACCCTGGTACGTGCAACTCAGCCCGACTGCACGCCTCTGGCCATGGTGTGCGCTGTTGCGTTGCTGCACGACATCCCTGTCTGCCATCCCAAGGCACCAGGACGCCAGACCACTTCCATGTGACCACTCCTGCACGGCCTTGAGAGCCAAGATGAACAACCAATGCATGGTCTGCGGTTGCCTCTTCATTTGCCTGATATAGCGCCAATCTACAGTACTATGTACCTGTCCCGCTCGGTCTGGCATGGCCCAGATTGCTCCTCTGCTGCCGGACCGCGAGCACAGCGACGTGCTAGTTGAGTGGCCTGCTTTCAAGCTTTGGCCTTCGACACGTCCGGGTACATCTTCTGAGGTGGCCGGGACATCTCAAGGCTGTGTGGAACAAGAGGATCTTCTGAGGCTACGTTCCAAACGGCAGCGGTCGCATTCACGGAGAGACTCCCCCTATAATATATACAGTACGTATCATCGTTCCGGCCAGGTACGTACACCCCGCACCCCTGACCATAACTACCTGGGGTGCCGCCTTATAAAGTAGCAAACACCTTCAGTACCCTGCGCCAAACCGGAGCTTATTAGGAGGTCGTCAGTGACCAATATCAACATAGCCTTTTCTGGTACCAGTTTCACTGCCTTTCCTCCTTTCGCTCAATTCACTGCTCCAGACAACTCCCGCTGTTGTTGTTCCAAGCTTCTTGTTCCTGAGTTTAAGACCACCTGGCTTCCCACCGAACCAGCACGTTCACCTCGACAACTGGCATTGGCTCGTGGCATCTGCCTCGTCCCACTTTCCTGCGAGTTCCCGGCCTGTGTCGCCTGGAAACACGCAATCACACTCTGGGGAATTCATTTGCACAAGTCACTCGATCCGGCCGCCTGCAGTCTCGACCTTGTGGTTATCCCCGCCCTCTGTCCAACCCGGCTCGACATTTCGATCGACACCCGACACTCGAGAGACTTCCGGCAGCGATCTATCTGTATTTGGACTTCGATCCGCAAGACACTGCAGGAAGCGGCCGAGAAGGGTCGCACAGGGTTACTTGCTTCCCACGCTTCCGTGTGCCCTGACTGAGGGAACCCCACGCAGAACAACCTCATTGTCGGCTGGAGTTGCAGAACCTTTAGCAGTCGTGCCTCTCGACAGCGGATACTTCAGCATTCAAACCCCAAAGCCATTTCTGGTATCACAGTGCGCAACTATTGGACTCAGCATGATGGAAGCCATGGCTAGACCATGGGCCCAATGGCACCACGAGCCCTCGGGTGCATCAAAGCAAAACTCGTTTACAGAATTCGAACAAAATATAGACGAACGACGAATCCCTCGTCTATCTACCCCACCGAATTTCCCCTTGAGGCTACCTCTCCCTCAACCGACGGCCTCGCTTTTACCCAGGAGGGACTCGGTGCAGAGCAGCCATGCCAGCACACCCTCACCTCTCGAGCGTCCCTCACCAGGCCGCATCCCCTTTGGCGACGCGCAGCATGTGACGGGAACATCTCGAGGCTCCTATTACGACTATCGGAGTCCGTCATCGCAGTCAAGCTCGGCTGTCCATGCAAAGCCCGATGCGAGCTCGTCTCTTCTAGCGGGGACAACCCGCCAGATGGAGGTTCCGCCAGCAGCGGCAGGTCATTATGTCTCCGTCAAGACCCCTCAGCTTGCAAGCCTGATTTCCACTCAGTCGAGTGGTTATTTTGCAAAGAACTCAACCTCAAGGCCGAGCGAATCGCCGCTACGATCACAACCGACCAGTCCGTCAGACTCCCGGGTGCATTCTCCTCGCCAGGAGGCTCGCAAGAACATGGCTGTACATGCGCTACTCAACGATGATGCCACTTCAGCTGCGAAGCCCGCAAAAGCTCCTGTTCCACTGAAAAGGCCAGATCATGTGAAGTACGAACTCTTTATACGGCAGCAGCCGGTCAACGCACGATCCTGTGGATTCGGTGATAGAGATAGACGAGTCGTCGACCCGCCACCCATCATACAATTGAGGATCGATATGCCGGATCTTTCCCGCGGAGAGGTCAGTCAAAAGCTGCGGAACCCGCTCAACATCATTCACTGCTCCATATGGAGCGAGACTGGTACCGAGGAAATGTCAGGAATGCCGGACGAATATACGCGCCAGAAGAGACTGATGGGCAATCTGGTCGCCTCACCATTTGTGGGAGTCGATGAGCACGGGGAAGAGGGTTGCTTCTTCTGCTTTCCGGATATATCATGTCGGACACCTGGGAGATACCGACTCAAGTTCAGCCTCGTCGCCCTAGACTCGCGGCCCGGTGCCAAATCACCCGTCAAAGTCGAGGTACTTTCCGACGTGTTCCAGACCTTTAGCGCCAAGGAGTTTCCAGGAATGTCGGAATCGTCTGCTCTCGCCAAGGCCCTCAAGCATCAAGGCTGCAACATTCCGACAAAGAAGGGCAATGAGACGGGAAAGAGTGGCAAGAGGGACGAGAGCGACGACCTTTCGGATGACGACGACTCGCCTCGCAAGAAGCGTATGAGGAACAACCAGTGAGGGCTCTCATCATCTGTCTCTTCAAGGCTGGTCGGACGGCGCTTATGGGCGTTACTACAGGGCTTTTGTCCGAAGTCGACTTTGGAGCGACGTGCGCGTTCAAGCACGTTTACCTACCGTTTCGAAATTTACTTCTGCGTCTATCCTTGGCACACACCGTTCGAAGACTTTGTGATATTGGCGTTTTCATTACTCTATACCACAAGCCATCCCTCGCGTGATGCGCGGCATGGCTCAGCAAAAATACCCTTCTATAACTCGGCGATATTGGCGATCTAGAACACCATTTTCCGATATATATTTTCTGGGCTCCCTGGGAGGGTCCTGGAAGGGGAACTGGCAAAAGTCTGGGATGGAACCTTGATTTGGCGGCTATTCAAGCTGTGACCGATGAGGCGACTGGAAGACGAGGACCTTCACACCGATGGCATGAAATCCCAGTCAAGCAGAAAGATGGTCATGATATACAACCGCCGGAGGTGAAACATTGGTAGCGGAAATTGGGGAAACTCCTGAATGACTGCGATATTGGATGGGTTACCGTTGCTTGCGTGGCATTGTTTGAGCCTGGAATGTTGAGGGACGTTGAATTCACGCGCGCTGGGGTCCCGAGATGCTGTCACGATTTCCACCAAGGCACAACGCAATGAAGCCCATACCCCAGGAGAGCTAATCCGCAATGTCTGCATTCCCTGGCCGAACCCTCGGGAATATCCCCGAAGACAGATCGGAGGAAATCTATGAGCTCTGGCAGCGCAGTCTCACTACTGTTGGATACTGTATGTAAAGGCTAATCTCTTCATAAATGCCGAGAACGGGTATTACCCACGATATATTACCTGCGCCACAGAACAATGACCTGCAGTCATTTTTCAGGGCAGCAAGCCAAGCAGCAAGCCATACTGAGTCCCAGGTCAACCTCGCCCAACCAGAGAAGTGGTGGACGTACAACTCGCGGTGAAACAAGACACGCAGCCCTCGACTTCTCATTGGCTCCGGCAACATCTTCCCTTCCTCTGTGAAGATTGGACTGCCCGCCTCAGAAGCTGGGGTCGATATCTCCAGCAGAAGGCGTCTTAATACAGATCTGATATTGACAACGGTCGTACCGCGGCTCGGCGGTACTCGTCTGTGGTCAACGCCAGACCGGTAAGGGTGCTTGGATCAAGTCGACCAGTACCAGACTTCAAAGACCCGAGTGAGGCTACTAGAGGTCGGCCGAAAGAATCAGACGAGAGAATCCTTCGAGGCGCCGTAGACCCGCTCGTTGATTCATGGTCGGGGGTGACGGGGATCGTGCTCGGCAGCACAGACGCCGTCAGACGGCCGTGGCTGTCGAGTTCCATGGTTAAGCGCAGAGTGTGGGAGGGGCCACCAGCTCCTTTGAGGTACCAGTGCGATAGTCCTCCAAGCCAGAGATACCTGCAGACGCCCCACCATCCGGATTGATCTGCCTGCATGCCGCGGCCACTCGAGCGCGCGCGCGAACGGAAAAGGCAGCCCCATGTCTCGCAGTGGTTCGCTGGCGCGCTTCTCATCCGGTGACGACCCATGCATTGACGCCCGGAGATTTTATTCGGGGCCAAAGGGGCGCGCCGTCGGCGAAGCAGTGCCACACCAAAAGAGCTTATTTTGGGCAAGCCAGGAAGCGCACCCGGTTTCCGCGACGCAGCCTTTTAATTTACACCCGCGCTTTTTGACAGGCCCGCCAACACGGGCGACCGGCGCGCGGCTGTCTTGTTAATCATTAGCCTTATATTAGCGGGCAGCCCCGCGGGGTTGAAGTGAAGAAGAAGCCTGGTCCATACTACCCCCCTGACATCTGACAAGTCAGTCACAACCACAGATGTAGAAAAGGCGGTGGGCTTGATTCGCATGACATTTAATCTGCGACAGTACAACGCAGCTCGAGGAAGGGGCCACTGATGACTGAGATGGGTGCTGGCCCGAGACGCGAACCCGGTCAGTCGGTTCGCCGGCGGTTGTGAGTTGTGCCGAGGTCGACGTGAAGGGTATTGAAAGCGAGTGCCAAGAGCGCGGTTCCTCGGTACGCTTCTGTCAGATAACTTTAGATCCGGGATCAGCCCGACCTGGTGGCAAGGCCTTCCCTGCCCCGGCACGTCTTCAGACGCCCGGCCCATGGTGGCACACTTGACTCTGCGGAGAACCGGGCTAAACGGGCAGACGGGGTATATCACCATCAACATAATAAGTACTGCGTAGGGTGTGGTGGACAGCCATTCTCACCATTCCTATGCCCTGCCAGCAGAGACAACCCACCAAGCCTGCGGGGTCGGTCGCCCTGGAGATGACATCCAGAGGTCACCTTGCCCCTTGGAGCAGTTCGATCGGGTTGAGGACGGTGTTATGGCATGTGTAGTCGGCGAACAGTGTCTGCCTGCTGTTCACAGGCGCAGCGTCGCATTCTAGATGCTGCTTGGATTGCGACTCGTGCCACAGATGGTGATGGCAGGACCCAGGTGAAACAGTGCGTCGGCAACAGCGTCAGCACACTCATGGAATGCGTCGATATGGTATCCCGGAATCGCTTGGGGGTCGCCCTCGACGTTGATTCAGCACGTAGCACCAGCCCCAGTGCTCAACTAGCCAAGTCCAAGAAAACAAAGAGAGGGGCGGCCGCCCCTGGGTCCCCAATGTCTCATGGGAAGGCTCGGAACCACCGCGGATCTAAACTCGATCTTGGGGTACAGTAGTATGGATGGTATTATGTGGTCCGAGGATCGATGTGCCCTCGGCTGCATGGGTAGCAACCAGGTCAGATCGCGGCGAAATTTGCTGTCTCGGACGACTTGTCCCCATCAGGCAAGCTCTTCTCATTGTCACTCTCGACGTGTACCGTAGACTTGGAAACGCTGGAATGTCCGAGAGGCCCATGCGATGTCGCCATCATCCGGACTACGGAACTTGCATCTGATATTTGGCTGCCAATCGCTTTGGCGGTATGTGGTCTCGAGGCTGGGTGGGCATCGCGAAGTCTGTTGAGCGGCCAGATGCTCCTGGTCCCACGAGGTGTGCTGATCCACTCTTTCACATCGTTCACGATCTCTGGGGGTGCAGTCAAGGGCTGCCCTCGCCTCCTTTGAGAAGCTACAGGCAAACCATACACGTATAGTCCACCTGGGTGATTAAAAGACTATTGTGTTTAGCAATGAATGGCACCTCTCAACGAGCCTCATATCGCAGAATACGGCATTGTATTCTCTGTCTCTCTGTCAAATCAGCAGTACTTGTATTGCGTTAGTAGTTCGTCTCGAAAAGACTTATTGGCTTGTGAGGGTTCGTGGGCTTGGGAGAGAAGCTAATTTTGCTCCAAGGAGAGAAGCTAACGAGCAAAGTTAACTTCTCACCCAAGCGCACAAATCCTCACAAGCCTTAAGTCGCTTCAATACAAATTCACCTGACCTAAGTTTGCCTACCATTTCTCTTCATTTTTTCCCCATTCCTCAGAGTCCAGTGAGTGGCATGATCAGTGCAATACAAGGCCCGCCATTTCAAAAGAGGGCGAGAGAATGCGATGGCGTATTTTGCGGTATAAGGCTCGAGAGGAGGTGCCGTTGATGGCTGAATACAGGGTTCCTCTTCCTGAGCTGGTCGGCATATTATCTGTGTTTTCCCATATATCGTCAGTCATGTGAGTCTGGTGCACGCTGGAGCACTTGGTGCCATACATCATAATCACGGGATCCAGACAAGTTCGCGAACCTGACTTGACCGGCCACCAGAACAAGGACCCGCAACAATCCGTACACTTCCAAGTGCAACCATGTTCAGGCTTCTTCAAGCCTTGTCTCGATACCCTTCAGCCGACTTGATTGTGCAGGGAATCGAGTACTGAAGCCCATCAGAGGCGACGGAGCGCGCCTGGCCAATAATTTGGCTAATGACAATCTCCGAGAACCAAGTCCTCTGTGTTCGACCAGGCAGCAACCCTACTCTGGAGTGCCATCATCGACGTCTTCATCCCTGACAGAGGTCAGATCCTCACCATTAGCAAGGTGGATCCACTCCTTGCTCATCTTCTCGTGCTCATCCCTTTCCCTCTCGGAGAGACCCTTTTCTGTCGCTGCCAGAGTTTCCAGCCTCCCCATCTCACGGCACGCCTCTGCTTCTCCAGAGCATGCGGCTTTCAGCAGGTAAGTCCGCCGCTCGGGGCTGTCGGGTGGTCCGCTCACGAGCCTCGAGAGCTCCAGAAAGGCTCGAGGGTTGTCTAGCTCCAGCGCTGCCACCCTGTAGTGTCCTGCGGCCTCCTCTGCTTCACCCAAGGCGCGGAGGGCATCGGCCTGACCCAGCACACAACTGACTTCCCACTCCCACCGCGGCTCACGTGCTGTAGGGAGAATGGATTCCTGGTTAGCTGGTGCCTCGGCCCGCTCAAATCCTCCCTGCATCGTGGCCCGGCGCTTGGTCGTGGAGCTCTCGCTTTCCGTTGATCCGCCCGAGCTTTGACTTCCTGGGTTAGACTTCTCCCAGGCCTTCGTAGCTCGTCGAAACATGGCTAGGGCCTTCTTCGTCTCGCCATATTTTGCATCAATTATGCCTTGCAGAGTGAAGGCATCCGGATCTGTGCCTTCTCTAAGGAGCCTTTGAAACTGCGCATCCGCAGAAATGTACAACTTGGTGTTTGCTGCCTTTTCCTCGAACATCTTGGGCGGCATGCTTCTGAAGATGCGGACCAGCGTCAACGTCGACGGCGCGTAACCTAGCTCAGACGCGGAGCGCAGGACATGTGTCCCAAGTCGCCAGCGCGGAGCGGTGTTACGTGAAAGGAGAAGTATACCTATCCAGTGCAGGAGGTATGGAGGCAGTTTGTGGTCTGGGTGCGTGTCAGTCTCGACCCATTCGGCGGCTCAGGGGAGGTGGTTGCGACAGAGGTGCAGAATCAAGGCTTGCACAGCCAAAGACTTCCGCATTGAAGACGGTCCCTAACCTACCCTTTTCAAGGCTGGATCGCCACATGCTTTCATTTTGAGTGGCGACAGACACGTAGCGTAGTGCCCCGTCCATGCACTGCATTGCTGTGAGGTCGCCATGCCCAAGACTCTCGAGGCTGCTCATCCATTCCGGCAGCTTAGGCACATCTGTCGCGGAGAAGATGAGTCTTTCTGGTTCCCTCGCCGCTTCTGGACCACCTCTAGCCGACAGCATTGGTCCACGCGATGGCACAGATTGTGAAGACGACACGCCTGGGGACTGCTTCACACGTTGGCGAGGTCTCGGTTTGATGACCCTGCTAGCATACTGTCGCCTCATTGGAAGCTCGGTAGTCGAGGCAGAATGGAGCCATCCTGAGGCTACGTGCCACTGCGTTCTGCGACAGGTGCGACACAACAGCCCTGTGGCCGGACCATTGGTGATGAGTGAGCTCATGAGTTGAGCTCGGGGCAGAAGGATCGAAACGGTCGAAATTTTCATGGGCCGTTGTTGACAGCGCCTCTCATGGTTGCTAATGCGTAACTCAACCGGATGCCATAGCAGCCACACAACGCTACCAGTGGTATGAGAGAAAGGCGGCTTTCTTAAGCGTGGCCTTTGAGATTTGCAGCGCAGTCAGTGGTTCTGACGAAAACGATGTGAGGTTGAGTTCAAGATTGATGAGTAAGTTGGAAAGTGGACCCCAGCCAGGCGCCGGGTTACTGTAAGTACCGTACACGTACCGTGTCCCTGTCTCAAGCTCGGCTCACGGGACGCACGGGCGCGAGTGGATCCAAGACACCGGTGCCCGGCACCGCAGCGCAGCACGAGTTAGCGCTCGGCAGCGGACAACCACGCTCTCCCTCTTGTTACTTGGACCTCGAGCGCGTCTGATGCAGGCGCACAAGCACAATCACAAGCACGACCACAATTGCGACCACAGCAGCCACATCCAGATGGAGGGATCAGACCCGCCGCCTTGCAGATGACGCTTGCTCGCTTCCTCAGAACACCATGTCTTCCTCGTCTTCAGCCACCGGTCTGAATCGATCACGGTCCCTCCGACAGCCTGCTGCAGGTCTCGGCAGGGCGCAGAAGAAAGATGAAGCGAAGAAGGACAAAGGGGAGGCGGGCAGAGCTGTCGACGGCAGAAACAAAGGCGTTGCTGCCCCAGCCTCTGTGGCTGCGTCCGACGAGCCTCGGAACATGTCTCCGAGCAGGCTTCCCAAGCCTGGCGGCCCGTCCGTTGCAACGAGGACCCGCGCCGGGACGACTGGTGCTGGCAACGCTACCGCACCGCCGAGCAAGATTGCGACTGGCACGAGGAGCAGACCCAACTCGGGGATATTTGGTCTAGACCGCACGAGCAGCCTTGTGGCGCGCCAGTCTTCGACAAAGAGTACTGCGGGTGACGAAGCGGAACCTGCCAAAGCCACCAGGCCTGCATCCACTGTCACGAGACTGGCGAGACCAAAATCGATGACGTCCGCCTCACAGCTCTCGTCAATGGCCTCGTCCCTCTCTTCTCCGTCTACAGCGACGAAGAAGTCTTCGACCGCGTCAGCTACAAAATCACAACAACCACGAAGAACTGCGCATACACGCACAAGGTCCACTGCGGCATCCCCAAGCTCTTCTACCGCCCTACATCCTCCGAGACCACCTTCGGCTGGATCAACAGCCTCGACATCAACAACTGTCACGGCAGCGACAAATGCAAGCAATCGACCCCTCGGCCGCGCCAACACGGTCGCCGCACGCGCCGCGTCTCACCAACGTCAAGCGTCTGCCAACTCGTCAGCCAACGTATCTGCTGTCAGTGGCGCCTCCAACGGAACTGCGATAAGAGCTACCAAGCAGACCGCTACAGACGAGGCGCCCCGCCTCCGACCAGCCTTCAACACCCTCCAACAACACTACAGTCCCGCGCGTAACCTCGCGCCAAAGCCTCTCACCTCGACGTACCTCGCGCCGCCGACCCCCTCGAAGCTCCCTGCCAACGTCGCGCTCTCGGCGGAGACGGCGCGTTTGCAGACCGAGTTGCTGCAACTACACTTGCTCCACCGCGATGCGGACGCCGTGTCGGCATCATGGCATGCTAGCGCCAAGGAGAGACTAGGCCGAAGATTCGCCGAGCTGGCCGAGGCCCACGCCGAGGCCGGGAGGGAGGAGGCTGCTGCGGAGGAAGGGCGAAACACTGCTGCTCTGAAGGCGTGGGGAGACGGCAGCGGAAAGGGGCTGGAGGATAAGATCCAAATGTTGGACGATGTCCTATCAGGCATATGGTCCCTTGGAGAGTCAGGGGGCAGATATGCGCGTGTGGTACGGAAATTCGAGAAGTGGGTTGATCAGATGACAACCGCCGTCGAGGCAAGACGAAACGCTGGTGGCCTCGGCGCGCTCATGGAGTCGGACGAGGTTGCCTTCATAGCCGAATTGGATCCCGCCTGGAAGGATGAAGCCTCGTCGCTCGCGCGAAAGCTGGACGGCTGGCGAAGGCATCTGAGTCAGTTGGAGGACGGTCTGGCCGCTAAAGAGATGGAAGGGAATCAACCGCAGTCCAGCCTGACGCGGATATTCAGTGGCTGCCGGACTCAGGTGTACGATATGCTGGCGGAGCTGGACGTCATGAAACAGATTGAGCGAGACGCTATCGCTCAGGAGGCTGCGTGGATTAGGAGAATGAACCGCGAGGACGAGGCAGGTGATACCCCAAGGGCTGGCGCTATATGGCGAGCATTTTGAGGACTTCGAGACATTTCATAGCGCGGCGTCATAGTTTCCAAGGTTTTGAGTTGTCTATGTTCTTTCCTAGACACTGGCATACCGGTAGAAGGTTCAGCGCCGAGATCAGTCTGGTGTAATGCATGGTATTCGCAGAGCATGGCTGTGGACGGCCGACGTCAAATGGTCAATGGTCATATAAATGGTTCGCTTCTGACATCGGGCTCGACAAGCACCTAAATCGGCGGCCGGTCCACGGACTCTC
This sequence comes from Dendrostoma leiphaemia, assembly GCA_026120015.1. Lineage (NCBI taxonomy): Eukaryota > Fungi > Ascomycota > Sordariomycetes > Diaporthales > Erythrogloeaceae > Dendrostoma > Dendrostoma leiphaemia. The sequence goes on along the minus strand of JALRMF010000254.1, from coordinate 44,398 downwards.
GACGTGGATGCAAATCAAGCATACTGCAATCAAGACGTTACACCGAAGCAAGATAATGGGCAGGTTAGAGACGGTCGTGATGTACGGTTCAACAGCATGTCATGGCCTCCAAGGATCAAGTATTGACTCTGACATTGGGTTGACTTGCTCAATCTGTTCCGGGTGACCTGCCGTTCTTGGCCACAGGCCGCAATACATCATTCAGGAGTTTCGTCCGCTTGCATACTCGTACGACGTACGTCTGTAGTCTATCAATCACCCACACACGCCAGCCACGTCCCATGGAGATGTCGGGAGGGCATCGACACCAGAGCCGACCGTCGCTCTCGGTTCCGATCACCAGATGTCCATCTGAAACAACGATACCAGCTTCTCCGTCAGGTGACGACGTCCGGGCCATGTGTCAAGAGTCACCTTCTCTGGAATATACTGCTTCATGTTGTCGAGACAGATGACCTTGACCGCTTCAGCATCCTGCGGTCCAACAGCGGTGTGGTTGTCGTCGTGCTGGTCTTCACTGTCTGACTTCGTGACCGTACATTGTAACCTGTACTCTTCGTCGACCTCCAAAGTGTCAAGATAGCTAGTACCATGCTCGTCGTCGGCACTCTCAAAGCATATATGTCTTTTCCCGGTTCTGTGATAATTCCATACCCGACCGTACGGCAGTGACTGGCCGATGCGTACTCTGAAGCCCTCCAAGTCGAGCTGGTGGGCGTCCGCTAGGAACTGTATCCGTATGGCTTTGGCCAAGACAAACCAGAAGGCCTGGTGGCAGAGCTTGGCATCGTCGTAGTTTGGCTCTGTCTCCCAGCCCAAACGCAGGTCAAAGCGTGCGAACTGCGTGAGCGGACGCTTTTCGGTCCGACGTTGATGGACCACATTCAGCATGCCGAAGGCGCCTCTCCAGTCGAGAGCAAGACCGAAGTGGCGAAGCCTCGGCATGTCTTCCATGATTGTGAAGAGCAGATCCCAGTCGAGTCGCTCCTCGCCCTGCCGATGAGGATCGTCAATGGCGGCACCTGCAGGCCACCACCTCCGTAATGTCGCTACCTCGATGTGCCTGATCCGACCCAGCATTTCGCCGGGCCTGTCCAGCAAGAAAGCACACGCGGCCAGGACGCCATGATGGCCCTTGAGATTGGCCTCGGGGTCGGAAAAGTCCTCTCCGAAGCTGAAGGTATTGCAGCCATAGAACACGGGGGCGGCTTCCTCGTACATCTGGCGGCTGGCCTGGAGGAGTCCAAGGTTCTCAACATCGGCCGGGGCTTGTTGGCCGCCGGGGCCGGTGGGCTTGTGTGGAGGAGTCCAACGAAAGTACGAGCCCGTGCCCTTCCAATCCGGATGAGACCATTCGCTCGCGAAACTGAAGCTGCGGCGGAGTCTGACGGCCGGCATGGTGTTCCGCGACTTCTCCGTGCTGCCAAAAGCGATGTACACGTCAGGCCTGACGAGGGCGTGGCCGTACACCATGTCTCGCAGTTCCCGCGGGAGGTCGAGGAGTCGAAAGCTCGAGAGCGGCCCTGGACTGCGCTGAGCCCCCATGTCGGCGGCCAGCATGTCGACCGTTTCCACCGGTTCTCTGGGGTTGATGGATCCAGCAGCCATGGCAGCGTGACAGTGCTCCGTGACACAGAGCCCGGAGGGTGAAGGCAGTCGTGGAACGTGGGGCTGGCTTCCTCGTCGGCACCACGGAACATGTGTGATAATTCCTAGGCAGAGAAAGACGAAGTATCTCGAAACGAACAACAGCTTGAAATTCTCCAATGCCCCCAATGCGGTAGCAGACAAAGGACCTCGGGATCTCTCGCCGTCCCTGTGGGCGGGCAAAAAAGAGACGACAGACTAGCATGGGACAACAAAGAGGGGCGCGAGTTATATGAAGGCAAGAATGCACCTGCCGGGCCGGACCTGAATGAAAAGTTAAGAGTACGACTCACTGGCCAGGGTGACTGCAGGTGGTGTTGGGAAGATTGTGGTCTTGTAGCCACGAGGTAATGATCGCCAGCTTGAGGTGCGGTTGGTCAAGGCCATTGTCACTCGGCCATGCCGCACGCTATGGTTTCTTGCGCCCGGGAACAATCTTGGCAATAGTTTAATCTGGCATAGACACTCGAAATCTGATGGGCGTGGCCAGGAATATGAACTGCGTGCGCTCTTTGACTGGTGCTATCGCGGAACCGTGCTACATAAGTACATACATACCCATGTAACAGTACAAGTACATACCCACCTAGACAAGACCCAACTGCGTCGCCAAGAGTCCAACTAAACTACATGGGTTCCAACTGCGTCGCCAACGAGGCCTATGGAGGGGCCGACGGAAAGGGAAAAGTCGCAGCCAATCGCGAAAGAGCCCAGCGATGCTGAAAGTCCGCCAACTTCATTGTTGAGGTCCACTTTGCTGTAAGAATAGTCCAGAGTCTGAAGTGGACCGCTACACTAATGCTCTGCGCCTGGTCTTTCTTCTTCTTCTTCTCTTCCCTTCCCTTACCGCCCCCTCCTTTGTTTTTATTTGAAGAGAGTCGAGTCTTGTGTATAGGGCTTAGATTTGTTTCCGGCCAGGTAATCTTGACGCACCTGAGTGCCATTCTTGTACTGTGTAGGTATTTGAATGAAAACAGACATCGTTGCACTGCCGAAACAGGCTGCTTTGCAATTAGATCATTCACATGGATATTCAGACCTTGGCAGTTGATCAATATGACCATCCACAATGATATACATTGCTTCTCCAGCGTCGGTAAGAGACCCTCGATAGTCTATATCCGAGTTATTGTATCCGCGGCAGAAGCCTGCCCTTGCCCTTCTTCGCCCTTCCTGACCTTACAAAATCCCGTCCAGTCTCGACGTCTGCACGCGTTGGAAAGGCCGTGGCTCCTGCGGAGATTGTCTCTTCGAAAACCACCACCGTAATAGTCGAAAGAAAGGAAGAAAAAGCGATGAAGAACATTGCAGATGAAGAACCTTGGAAGTTATTGCAGGTTTGAAGATAAGATCAATGCCACAAACGGATGGGGCGAAGCTTTCTACGCCAGGGTGGCCCGAACGACAGGCATGGACTGCGCAGAGGGAAGTAGGCTGGATGAGTCTGGCTGTATGTCACGCATGTGATGAGCTCTTTCAGGCCAACAGGGCCCCTCAAGCTCGAGTCTCGGAACTCGTGACAACGACTCTGGTGTATGAGGTCTGCGATCAGTGCACGTTCCGGATGGTCAGGCTGCCTCATATGCCAGAGTCTGGGCGGCACAAGGTGCATGGCCACCCATTTGTCCCGCCTCCCACGACGTGCCGTGAGGATGAAGCAGGTTGGCCGTTCAGAGAGCTGTCGCAGGGCTTCGGGCTGTGCTTGCAAAAGTCCCCGCCACTGACTCCCCCCTTTTTGCGACGACTGCGCGCTTGGCCATGGAGCCTTTCGTGCTCAGTTTCGGACAGTTGCGATGTCACCGGCGAAATGCAACGAGTAGAATAAGGATATCTTCTCCAAGACAAGAATATTCTTGCAAGTGCATTGTCGTCGGAGCAGCACCTAATTCGAGAACCGGACGGGGCCGCTAATCAGGATGGGATGACAAACTCTCAATGACCATAGCCACGCGCACGGAGGTCGTCTGCACCGATGTCAAACTCGGGATTTTTATGCTTGAAACGGACGGAGTGTTCTTGTGGCCGAAGAGCGCAGGCCGAATTCTAGGAAGCTTCGCCGCGTTCCGGACTGAGGCGCGCGGAGATCCGTGGCAACCCTCTCCGAATGGAATTTCCCTTCTGGGACGCATCGGGCCCGAATACGACTCGGGTGGTTGTTTGGTGGGGCTTGAAACGGGAATGCGCCTCACACACACCTGGATCTGCAAGGCTGACTGCCGCTGAACATTATGCGTGAGACATCTTGGAGTGATGAAAACACGCCGTCGCAGGATGGATATATAACACATGAATAGTGCCTGCGTCCTGCTTGGCTGTCAGAACACCCGACGTCTGCATCATTATCGCTCCCGTCGACATTCAACTGAAGCTACTCATCCTCATCAATCTCATTCTCGTCAATTTGACCCACTCTCAACATCAAAAATCTCTCGTCGTCCATTCTCTAGTCCACCATCATGGGTGAGTTCTGCGCTCCAATTGTTGTCCCTCATCGCAAGAACTGACCGGGCAACCAGGTGTTTCCGAGATCTGTACTAGCGGCGCCATCCCAGCTGGTGTCACCAAGGAGAAGGCCCTCTCCGTGCTTCATAATCATGAGGCGTTCTTCCAAGCGGCCGAGCACTTTAAAGAGCTCACCAGGCTCGACGGCCAGGGCTCGTCCGAGATGCTGCCGGCGGAACTCAAGGCCTGCGCTGTGGGCGACGTCCAGGCCTACAGCGTGAGGAATGAAGTGCCCAATCCGGTTTTTGATTCCAAAGTGGATTCCAAGTATCAGATGGTCAACCTGCAGGACGGGTTGTGGTACCACGCCTCGAGCCCAATGGGTGTCACCAGCGACGCTCTGTGGATGGTGAAGGACAGTGCGGGGGGACTCGAGCTGGACGTTCGTATCAACGCCGATTGCAACATGATGTTGAAGACTATTGTGAAGAGCCAGGTTGCGGCGAGCTGCAAGCAGATCATCCAGGCCCTAATTGAGAAGATGCAGGCTTAGGTTGGTGGAAATGTGTATGGACGTCGCAGAACATAAATGAGTACAGGCTAGGCAAACACAAAGGCGCACAGAAACACAGACCTTCCGCCCGTCCATTATCCCAAAGCCTCGTCTCCATGAATCTATTCTACTTCCCGTGCCCTGCCATGACCTCTCCGGCCGCCGTCTTGGAAAGTACCTTCGAAAGATCATGCTGGCGCCTATCCTTTAGCAGCAACCAGACCTTCGGTGACCGGGCCCTGGCTTGATGCAGGCAGCTCGGGGGTACATAGTTTGTGAGCACACTGGACGCCTTGTCTCGGACTCTGACTTTCGCCAATCGCACCCAAGGGTAAGCTGAGCCCACCACTTGAGCTCGTTGCAGCCCGGGGATATGAAGGGATTGGTATGCAAGAACGGAAGAAGGGAAAAGCAGCCTAGTCCTGAGAGATGTCCGATTCCAATCTGCTGTAACGTCCTCGTCGACGGCATTGTCTACTGGCTTGACCTGACCGGCATGGCGAAAAGCGGAGTGGGGGCAGGGGCACACAACGGCTGAATCCCGAAGTTCTGTGGACACTCGTCCAGCTTCTGCTTAGAAAAAGAAGTGCAATCCGGTTCGGGGCGAGGACAGGAGTTTCTTCAGTTGTGAGCTTGGAAAATTCACAGTGACGGAAGGGTGAGACGGGACCGATGGTCGACTAGTGGCAGGATGGTACCCTGCCGCATGAAGATACTAATACCAACCAGAAGCATTAAATGAATGAGATGTGGCAACACAACCTTGACAATAGTTGAATCATTGTAGAATTCATCTAAAGGTGGTCCTTCCTGGCTCGACACAACAAAGGTGTTGTGGCGTGGTTGGAGCCATGTTGGGCTTCTGGGTCGATCTCTCGCGACGCCTCTGGTCCTGGTCACCCGTTTTCATCCAAGTCATGATGGCTCGACGCACTTACGTTCTGTTATATTTGCAAGTTAGGAGAAGAGCCCCTGACCCCACGGCTTCCCAGTGATCCAAACATTCACTCTTCCAAAGGTGTTTGCGGCTTCTCGGCGATGTTCAGCCTGAGTCGTCGAGTGCTATCGTGCGATCATTGGCGCCGAAATGCTGATGGCGGCATAGCTCCCAGACGCGCCGTGAAGGGTATTGACGAACCTCCGTCATTTCCATGGTCAAGAGCATAATCATCGTCGTAGCGCTCGTCGTATTCCTCCAAGTCCGAAGCGTTGCCTGTACGGTAGTGATAGGCACCTCGGTCGTACTCATCGTCCGAGTCTACCTCGTCATCTGGATAATCGGCCGTGTAGTGGTTCTCAGCTTGAGGCACGTCAGATCTGGGCAATTCACATGAACAAGATGGAAGGAGGGATTCAAGACCTACCGTTCTCGTCCTCGTCATCCTCTGCCCACTCATCATCGGTATCGCCTTCCTCACCGTAGAAGTACTCGGCATCAGGCTCGTTATCAAAGACAAGCAGACCAACCTTCTCAGGTGCTATGTCCTTCGCCAGGGACGATGCTGGGACACGGATGTATGTCTCCACAACGTAATCATCCTCGTTGGTGATCTCATCATCTTCCCCGTTCGATGTGGTCGGTACTTGCTGCTGTGCGGCCGCGGTCTCCGGATGTCGTTCTGCGTATCTCTTTGCAGGCGGTTTCGGTTTGAACCTTTGCGGTGAAGTCGTAGAAGCCGTCTCCTTCCTGGCTGCCGCAGCAGCTTCCTTCTTGTCTCGCTCCTCACTTTCGGCGAGATTTGCCCCAATGATTTGCAAAGCAAAGTCGTTCATATTTCGTGTAATCTCGTCCATATCATCACCCGCCCAGTGCTTCTGCATCGATTCGGGGGCGCTCTTCTTCACCACTCGTTCGGCCGACTCCTGCGCCCGTAGTCCCTTGCGATCGGAGCCCGGCAGCTTCAGCTTCCTCGGAGGCTCCTCACCGCCTGTCACTTCCGTGGCGGTATCGACATCACGCATCTGTACATCTTCCGTCCGTGTCCTCTTATGGCCCCGTTCCACAAAGACAGTAGTTGTGGGCGTGGTCAGCCGAGACCGTTTGCCTGTCGCCAGAGCAGTTGTGAGGAGAGATGTGGGCTTGATCATAGGTCTGGAGAAGTGAAAACGGCGAGGCTCGGCAGCCGAGAGGGGCTTGAGCGACGATGGCGCCTGCGATGCGGCTGACTCTTTCTTCGTTTCATCCTGATATTCGCGGTCGATGTGCGCCTTCGTGGCTGGTTTGGGCTCGTGGGACCTGGCCACAGTACTGTTTGGCTGGACTTCGCCTCCAGGTTTCGAGGGGTGGATTGTAGGTGGGACCTCCCGTGAGGTTGTCGGTACGGTTTTGGTCTCATCCACGATAGCGTCTTGGGTTGTGCGCTGGTAGACGTAGGCATCGGTGCGGTATCTCTTCTTGTCGGTGTTATCGATACCTGTCGTGAAGGCTGGTTAGACAACGTAAGAGGTTCGACTGGACAAACGCGGGCTTCACGTACGGAGGTAGTTGACTGCGACGTCCGGGTCGTCGTCTTCGTTCGCCTTGCGCTTCAGGCGCTTGACCTGGATAATCTCTGGTGGCAAAGACATCTTGACTGACGAGTGTGCAGACGAGAACCCTGTTGGAGGAGCAGTGACAAACAAGTCGTACAGTCGATCGGCGAGAAGAAGCGCGGGGGATTCCGCCGTCGTGTAGTAAGCGACGTTTGAGGTGCGGAATTGTTTACAGTTCTGGTTGCAGGGATTAAAAAATGGCGGTTCCTGGAGGAACGCTTGCGACGAGAAGAGATCTTTATCGCTACCGCCCGGCAGAACCCTGAAGTCTGACGTAACAGTTAATTTGGGGTCGGGATAGGGTCGCTTTCGACTCTCTCACGCATGTGTCTTCCCAAGTCACGACGTTCCGAGTTCCTTCAATGTTCAGACACGCGACTGACAGAATTCACAGTAGGCTCCTTTCAATTGAGTCTACGGGCGACTGCTCAAGCTGAACCTTTTTAATCATCTTCGAAGTCGACGACGGAGTCTGTCCTTCTCCAACTTTCCTCACTGTCCCTCTTGATGGACGAACGATCGTCGAACTGGTCCTCAAACACCGAGTCAGGCAAGCCTCGAGAATACTCGTCTGCACTAGCATCCGACCGGACGTCCGAGGCTGACCCTATGCTCGGCACGTCTAGCCTGTTGTTGAAAACAACCGGGCCGACATCGTGACCCAGCTCGATGTCACGTCCGCGTGAGCGACGGCTGGAACCCTGCCCGTGGCTTTTCGGCGCTCGCACTGTGCGCATGGCCGTCATGAAGATCTTTGACTTGATCTGCGACCAATACGCGGAGTTTACGGTGTCTGGTTTGGAGCTTGCACTCCCGTGGCCCCCTTCGCTCTTTCGCTCCAAAGACTCGCGGAGCGCAGTGATCATCTTCTCGTACAACAGGTTTGCTGATGGTACGCAGGCACATGTGAGCGCGATGGACAGCTCTAACAGCCTAAGCAGGGTTTCGTTAGACTTGCAAATGACGGTGAGCCAAGCGGCAGTGCTTACGATGTGATGGATGAGAGAGCAGCGCCTCTGGGCATGTCTGGAACCCCCCGTCAGCTTGCACTGGACCCTGAAGCAATGTCAAAATCATTGCGTGGAAACACAGAGCATCGACATACCAGTCGATTGCATGAGATGCACATTCAGAGTCGCCCTGTACACAGCCATCGCTGTGGCACAACCACCTGCTCCCAGCAGTAAAGTCACCTTTGCCTTCTGCCATCGCGGTGCTTCCATGGCCCAAGCCAACGGGATGGGAAGGACCAGAACAATGAAATCGGTGACGGCTGCAACGGTATTATCTGTTATGGAGAGTCTGGACTGGCTGAGGCAATTTTGATTATCTTCAGGAATGCCAGCCGTCTGTGCGTTTTCCCAGAACGCCGAAATTGGGCGACAATTGAAGATCTGGAGACCCAGGAGGGTGAGGTAGACCACTAGGAGGAGCATGATGAAAAGGCGAATGCTCCTGGCGATTATCGGGTGCACAGCAAACACCCGTGCGATGAGCAGCAACAGCGTGACCTTGGTGCAGAATGCCGCGGGATTATACAGTACACTAGCAGCATACAGAGACTAAACGTGATGTTCCTCATCAGCAGTCTCATCATCTCAGTCCTCGGCGGCCTGTGCATGGATGTGACTTACCTTCAAGAAATCTCGGTACTCGTCCAGAGTCAACTCCCCTGGTGGACGGCCATCACCGAAATGAATCACTGCAGCGTGTCAGATCTCTTCAGATACACACCCGGGTCCTTTTCAGGGCATATCCAGATGGAAGTCGGTGCATAACATACTGCTCAAATTGCCCGCGAACAACCCATTCAAGAATATCTTCTCTTGTCAGAATAGTGCTAGGAGACCCCAATCGCCCGCCACCGAAGGACCAGGCAAAACGTACCCAGGCCGCAATGCAGAACCCTGCGTGGCATTAGAACCGGCTGTTCTTCAGCAGTCAAGGATGAGGTCTTTTGGAACATACAATCTTCGTGCAGGAGGCGACTCCGCTTCGTGACCAACTTCACATACGCGTGCAGCATAAACGCACTGTTGACCAGTACGATGCACACGACAGTATTGGCCAGGTTGGCCACGAAGAAGTCATCCTGAGGTTGGCCAAAGTCCACTAGCAATGTGACGCCTTCGGGTGGCAAGGCTGCGGGGACCGAGCTCGAAGAGTTGCTCATGATCCACTCATGGAGGTGGGCAGCGGCGTCAACTAGGAACGCGGTATTGGCAGTGTCTGGGAGGTCATCGCTGAGATTGGGAAAACAAAGGTCAAGACCCTGATTGCTCGCAGACGGGGCAGAGCTGCTGCTACTATACTCCGCAGTGATCTATGGAACTGATCGGCAGCTGCCAGCTCGGTTTGACAACCTGATTACGACTCGCAATGGTATTTTCCAAGACGCGACAGTGGCAATGTGCCCGCCCTTGGGGGCTCACGGCGCGCGCGGAAAGCATCACGACTTCCCTTGGCGACCGAACGCTGAACTTTCCCGGGGGCTGTTTTGACTTTGCCAGGGGCTCTTTGGGGCTATTGGACGACGCACGGCAACCTCTCGACTTTCCATCCCAAACCCGAGCGGAAGCTTATTTCGCGAATCCGCAGGGTCTCTCCAGCTTTTTGGTCTTTTGGGCTCCCTCCACAAAGGCGACTTCATATGTAACGCATGCGCTGACAGCCCATTTGTATGGCCGAGCAGTGTCTACTTCAGACGTGTGGCAGTTTCCATCCATGACTGTTTACTATTGTCTTCCTGCCATGGGCCGGGGAGGGAGGGCCAAGTCAGACGTGCGGGAAGATCCGTGGACATGCTTATGCTTGCAAGAGAGTCTGAGTGTCGATGTCATATGAAACCAAATCGACAACCCCAAGACAGGCTCCCTACAATGCCCTGTCCGCGAGTCAACCGAAGCTTTCATCTTCAGCATGAATTTGCTGTCAATACTTGGAATGAACACCTGTCTCGGGCACGAACGCACATGCGTACCACAACTTCGAATCTCATCTTTCACCCACTGTGTGATCTCATTACCAGATGAGACGTATTCCAAAACCGGAAAAGCTGAGACTGCACTTCAGCAGAGCAGTTCTGGCCTGCAATACTTATGATGCCTCGACGTCGAACTCACATAAACCATCGGACATGTATCACGGCGAGATGCAGCGGTGCAAGTTACTTCTCCCAAGGCTCGCCCATCATGAGCAAGTAGATTCCTGGCATCTCGCCTGACACATGGGACATCATGCGGCCCTGTTGGGCGCATTTCGGTTTCCACGACGCTCGAGGACTTCCAATGAATCCAACGGACACGTCTCGCTCGATTTTATCAAGTACGATGAAGCAAATGCTTGCGATAGCGCGTCCTATATAACCGGACGGCTGGGGCCCGTGAGATTTAAGCTCACGGACACGACTCGCTGCAGGTGAAGATGCAGTCATTTGAGTCAGAACTTCATTAGAGTTCAACGTTCCTTGGCTCGCAAGATGTTGTTGGATCGCCGTGACGAAATACGCGGGCGGTAGGGCCACTTTCCGAGGGAGGATATCGTCCCGAAGGGCTTGATGCCGGCAACGATGCCAGAGACCTCTCCAAATTTCGTTTCTACATCCCGAGCTTCCCAAAAATACAAAATGCCAATTCTGGTTGTCACTTCGCACTTCTGTCGCCGGAGCTCAGATCGCGGAGCCCAATGCTCAAGACCGTCAATGTCAGCATGAGCTTCCCAGTCGTTGATGGCCTCCAGCTAGAGGTTGCCTCGCCACCGCCACCAGGTCAAACCGTCGATTTGACACACCCGCGACACAATGGACAGGTACAGGTATATGTCTTGTTCTCATTAGGCATGACAGTGGCGGTTTTAGCCCTGGGCCAGAGGCTTTATACAAGTGCGCTCGTGTTGAAGCACGTAAGAATCGATGACTGTATGCTGATCTCATGCCAATTAAGTTGCACAGGAAAATGCTGACTTGGTATGACGTATCAGATTTCATGGTAGCAGCATTTGTAAGTCCCGAGACTCGAGGTCGACATCAGTGACAACACAGCATCGGCTTCGTCTAACGCCAGGGCATCCGCAGGTGACTGCTCTCACGAATCAAGTATTGACCGTTTGTAAGGCTTCCTCCAGATGTCTTGTTGCTTTTTCATCCGTGGCTTCAGTCGTAATTACACCGAGATCTTGTTGCATGGTGCGATGGCCTCTAATACTCACCAGGGCTTTACGCCACAGGAGCCGGCGGTGTTCACTTATGGGAGATGTCTGTGACCACGTTCAATAAGTTCAAACTTGTGAGTAGAGACACCGAAACCCACCGATCTTGTCTTCCCGGTTCCGGGGTCCAATGTGGACTTTGTGTGGACCAGGCTGACGAGTTGGCCTGAAAAGTGCACATGGATATTTTCATGGCTTGAAACATTTGTGTCAACTTGCACGAAACTGTCATTGCTATCTTTGTTTCTACGGCTCGAGCGCCCAAGAACCGGCTGGTACCGGGCCTCCGTCCTTGTTACGATGGCTTTCATTGCCTGCTACTCACTGGCAGTGCTCTTGGCTGGCATTTTTGTGTGTCAGCCGATGTCCAAGGCTTTCGATGCGAAATGGAACGGCGGTAATTGTTCCAACCAACGAGCCTTGTTTGTTTCTACATCCATGTGGAATACAGCAACGGACGTCACTGTGCTACTACTCGCGACCCATTGCATCGAATGGTATCGGCTTCAGAGAATAGAAAGATTCGGACTGGCCATTGCTCTCGTGATTGGTTTTCTGTATGGGCCCTAAGACTGTTATGCCTGGGTGTATTGGGACTTATGCTAATCTACATCATAGTACTCTACTGTCTTCTGGTCTGAGGGCTACTTATCTGTTTCAATTACGTCACTCGGATGATGTCCCATGGGACATGTCACCAGTGGCCGTATGGACGTACGTGGCACCTCCCCCCCCCCCCTTTGCGGCTGACCCCGAGTCCACAGCTAAGAACTGTTTGCAAGAATCGTCAAGATGAACCTGTACCTCGTTTGCGGCTGTACTCCAACTCTTCTACACTTCCTGTACCATATCTCGCCTCGACTGAAACCAAATGAAAACGGAATGAAGCAGTCCAGGCGTCCAGAGGTGGATCCGGCCAACAAGGTTCTTCATCAGCACAAGCTAGGATCCCACAGGTCAACTTTATTGCCCAGCTGGGTAGAGGACACTTCGGAGAGAATTCGATCTCGGTCGAAGTCCCGATCGTCGAAGTCCAACAGGGGCCTTTTCTTGCCCGACAATGACGAGAGAACTATGAGGAGTCAGGAGACGGATTGGACGACGGGCGTCAGCACACTCACTGTGAGTCCCAGTGAGCAAACGGCCCGCACGGCTCATCAACAAGCCACTCGTGACTACCACAGTCATTTATCGACTGGATGGTGGGACACAGCATAGACACAATCATACCATATACAGTACTACCCTTGGGTACTTCGGGTAGATAAGAGCTTAGCTCATCGCAAGGCTCTCGAGATTGAAAGAAATAGAGATACGCTGCACATTAGCATTTGCTCGAAAAGTGGTTTTGGATTGGAAATCTCAAAATATCTTGTGGGACAGCTGAAACCATGCACGTTGAGAGCTAGGTATTTTCATGGCATCGCTTGAGCTTCACCCCGCAACTTTGCAGGCAATTGAATACGGAATACACTGTCGCACTTGGGACAGCTCTAACGTACTCCTAAATCTACCTAGGTATGCCAATGATGCTTTGGAAAACGTCCAGAGACAAGCTTATTCACGGGGAGAGGCGCTCTCGGTTCCATCTTATGATAAGTTGGGCCAGGCGATGGTGAAAGTAATACGGTACATTCTTTTAGGTATACCTAGGTATTGTACGAAAGAGGACAAGCGGGGAAAAGCTCTCACATAGTACTCAGAAAGGAGCTCCGTAGAGATAGGACTGCATAGGCCCCGTCTCCCAACACGCATTAGTGTTGTCCAATAGTTACTTCGTCTGGGTATTTTCAGAGTCTCTCATGCATCAATTCCACCTACTAACCTCCTCCGTAGAGTTACTCCGTAGAGTTAACGTAGAAGCTTAATAAGTAAAAGTTTTATAAAATAAATTAACGTTAAAATCTAAAGGGCCTTAGTGGAATTAATTAACGTTAATAGATAAATAGTAAAGCCTTATAAGAATTTTTATTTTAGGTTTAGCTTTAAATTTTTTTAGCATTTTTATCTAAAGCCTAAAGCCTTTAGATATTACGTAATTAAACAGCTAAAAAAACAATAGTAGTTATATATATATATTTATTAGCAGGTATATTAACTCTCTTTTAAAGGTTTAATAACTAGCTTAAAGCTGTTTTTATACAAGTATAGCTAGCAGGCTAAGCTTTTGTTTATAAAGCTTAGTTAAAAAGATTTAAGCTATAAAAGGCAGGCGAAAAAGGCTTAAATCTTGTCTGCTAAAGGGGCTAGAACCCTAACTCTAACATAAAAACAAATGCCTAAGCCGGCTAAAGTTAGAGGTTTAAAAGGCATCTCGCAACACTAAAAAATTTCCACAATCTTTAATTTATCTACCTATTAAAGCCTCAAATTAAATTAACGTAAATTGATAAGGTAATTAGAAAAGCTAAAATGGAATTAAAGTAGACGTAGAAAAGAAGTAGGGCTTCCATTAATTCAATCAACTGCGTGGAAATAGGTGGATGGATAAGACACTCTGGGTATTTTATATTATGATCATTCCTTTAAGTCTTTGACCGATCTACATGTGAAACTTCGGGAGATGTAGGTGTAAGACGGTATTAAAATTGCTTCGCTTGTGATTAGCACGGAAGAGACATTATCCGGCCGAAAGACCATCCCGAGAATTCGGAACGTACCACCTTAGCTCGTATCTATGAAGCCGCCATTACTTTGTAAGTGAAAGCCTTTCCCTTTGCAGCATACCATGTAGATGGTAAGGCTGGACCAAGTTTAGCGTGTGCTACTTTGCTGAAAGGGCACCCCAAAGGACGACTCCAAATCAATTGCGTGATGTCTTGGCTTCCTCGCGTAATCTCACCTGAGGTATGCGTAAGCAACTCGACTTGGAACCTTTTTCAGGATTCACACACTCTACCGTGATGACCCCTCACAAATATTTGCGACGTCGTGCTTTCGATCCCTATGCTTATCGGAGTGGCTGTTGGAGCTTAACATCACGAACAAATCTTGAACACGGAAACCGATTCCGTGACGAGCCAATACAAGATGTACAAATTTTATGAAGTCGACCCAGACGCGGACACCCTCCTGGTACTTCCCTATCCTTCCAAGTCCTTCGCGCCATGGCAGCAAGCCGACACGCCGCCGGCGTCTCCGGCCGCAGATGCCCCGGTGTACGCAGGCATTCTGCGCGGCACGTCTCGCCCGCCGAACATGTATGCAAGCATAGCGTCGTCGCCTGAAGTGCGGATCAAGGTCTCGTCGAAGCACCTGAGTCTGGCATCAAAGCACTTCCGGAACAAATTCCGACACTTGAGCGGGGACTCGACCGAAGCCGACGGGAGGGTTCATATCACTCTCGCCGGGTACGATCCGGCAGCGGTCATAATCGTCATGGACATCATCCATGGACGCGGGAGGAAGGTTCCAAAGACTGTAGATCTCGAGCTGCTGGCCAAAGTGGCCGTCTTCGTCGATACCTTTCGTTGCTTCGAGGTGGCTGAGACATACGTGGAACGGTGGTTTGAAAATTTGAAAACTTCGCTGCCCACGGAGTATGGAAGAGATCTCGTGATGTGTCTATATGCGTCATACGTCTTTCGTCAAGGCGGGGTGTTCAAGAACATGACGAGGACGGCAGTGTTGCAGAGTGATGGCCTCATTCGAAGTCTAGGGCTGCAGGTGAGAGACGGGCTTATCAGTAAGAACCCTTGCCTATGATGTCTGTCTGTCCAAGAGCCCTGCTGACACTCTGCGTAGAGGAGATTGACATCCAGAGGCAGCAACTGGTACGTAAGGCGCTGGACGCCGTACATGACGCCGTGGACACGTTACAGGAAGACGAAGCACCATGCCATCTTGGGTGTGATACTCTCCTGCTCGGCGCCCTGATCAAGACATTGCACCGTCACAAGCTGGCCTGGCCGAGACCTTCCAAACCTTTCGCTGGGGTCAGCTTCACCAGTATCACGGAATCTGTGAGGGAAGCCCAGGTCCAGCTCGCACACTTCGCCCCTGTCTTGTCGCTCAACAGCCCGGGCCGAGACAGAGAACAGCCCAGAAAGCGCAAGACACCAAATGCGCAGCCGGGTCAGGCACTGACGCCAGAAGCATCTCCGGAGACTGTCGCGACATTCGACGGGCACGACTGCGGTGCGAAGGATGACCTCGTAAAGCATCTAGACGAGTTGGAAGCGAATATCGGAGGCCTGGAATTGGAGAGCAGACACGGCTTTTATCTATATTGAAATGCGAGAATCCTCCCTCAAAAGATCCTGTCCAGTCGATCCACAGGCCTGGCTCATCACTCGGACTTTGTGTCCCTCCGCCTCAAGTCCCAGTCATTCACATAGCCGACTCCGGCGTTCAAATAAGTCGCAAAGCCCAGCCATCCGAGGTACGGCAACATACAGTAGGCCGAGACCTCATCAACGTCGCCCCACAGAGACGTCAAGTACACGTTCGCTCCAATGAGTGCTGTGATGTCGGCCAGGGCTGCAATGGGCTTCTTGAGGCCAAAGAACAGCGGCGTCCAAAGCAGGTTGATCGCCAGCTGGACCGAGTAGACGGTAGCAGCGTGGCGGGTCGCGCGAATGAGCTCAGTTGAATTGAGAGGCGATGTACCGGTCATCCAAGCCCGGTGAGCAGCATAGCCCATTAAGCCATAAAGCAGTGTCCAAGCAGGGCCAAAGACCCAGGTTGGTGGTGAGAAGCGGGGCTGTTTCAGGGACATGTATGTCTCCTTAGTCTTCTTGTCTGCGAGAGAGGCGTCAGTGGTCAGAGGCTCAGGGGCGGCAGTGTTTAGCTCTCAGGTGACAGGTATGCTCACTGCTAATGCCAATGCCAACTGCACTGCCCAACACGATAGGAGTCAAGATCGACGCCGCCGTGCTGGCGAAGATTCTGTCCGGAAGGGTCAGCGCGGGTATGTAGGTAGTCATTGTGGAGGACTCGTGTGTTCAATCGTATTGCACACCTGGGGAACACCTCGGTACGTTGATTGCCCGCCCGGAGCGTCAAGCCTGGTTTATACATGGGATATGTCGTCGTTAAGTGGATCCAATGCAGACCAAATGACGTTGAGTCGATCGAACCTCGATTGATCCACAGCGACGGGACCACCCGCATGAAGATCCACACAGCGCTGCCGAGGTTCTGGAAACCAAGAGAACCATGCCTCGGCCAACCGAAGTCTCCGAGAACCGGGAACGTTTGCAACTGTCGTTCAACCTCTACCCAAGAAACACACTCGATGCTTCATCACCCGTGCCGTGAACACATTGTGAAGGAGGATCCCGATGCGATCAATGCTGCTTCTTCGATGAACTTTGGCTGACATGTTCCAACGGCTCTCGTTGCCCGGGAGGCGTGGATGGCAGTGACACTGGCCAGGAAATGAGCACAATCACATCAGCCACCAGTGGCTCACATTTGCTAGCCCTCGACTGGACACGATCTTCAGTCATGCCCACGTAAATTCTCAGGAGTCTAGTCTAGTAGACGTCCATGGAAGGAAATGAGACTGGAGGTGGAATTCTCTTCGATCAAGGGTTTCGAAATTTAGCGATTCCAAGGTTGTATGAAGCCCCTTGTGCAGGTGTCTCAACACATCACATACATAACTGCCTTCCAGCAGAAACCACGGTACACGAACATGTAAACGAACACAAGGACGACTGAGTCTTACTAGAAATTCCTGATCAGCAAAATTTCTTCCTGAAGCCAATTGGCATCATCAACTAATTTCGGGGTCAAGTCAACAAGCGGATCGTCTCGAAGTCTATTTTCACGCATCCTGGGCTGTCTTCGATTCCATTGTGCGTCCTGGATGATGAGTCTTTTTAGTGGACAAGGAGTCAGGTTCACAGCAGACAACGTGCCGGACCTCGCCGGCCGGGTAATCATCGTCACTGATGGGAACAGTGGACTTGGAAAGCAAGCAGTGCTCGAGCTCGCTCGCCACGAACCGAAGGAGGTTTGGCTCACCTCCAGGACGAGGGAGAACGCAGAGAATGCCATCCAGGATGTCAAGAAACAGCTTCCAACTGCCAATATACAGATCCTGAAGATGGACCTTGCCTCGCTGGAATCGGTCAAGGCCGCAGTCCGCACCTTCACACATGCATCACAGCGGCTTGACATCCTGATGCTCAACGCCGGGATCATGGCGGCGGCCGAGGGCCTGACGGAAGATGGGTGAGAAGTGCAGTTCGGAACGAACCATGTCGGCCACGCACTCTTCACGAAGCTGCTCACGCCCACGCTCGAGACAGCCAGTGCGCCCAATACTGACGTACGCGTGGTGGTCCTCTCCTCGTCCGGTGTGACTTTGGCGCCCGAGAGCGGCATCCTCTTCGACAACCTCAAGACCACGCAAGCAACCTTGGGTCCATGGAACCGATACGGTCAGAGCAAGCTGGCGAACGTGCTGTACGCCCGGGAACTTGCCAGGCGCCACCCGGAATGAACAGTCGCGGCCGTGCACCCGGGCAACCTCATCGATACGAATCTGGGGCTCCATTTGGGGAAGTCTTCCTGGTTGTGGAGGCTGCTGCTGTCTTTCAGGAGCGTGCTGGCGACGACGATCGAGGTCGGCGTGCGCAATCAGCCCTGGGCGGCCACCGCGCCCAAGGAAGAAATGAAGACAGGAGAGATGCAGCGACAGAGGCCCATTTTCAAACCATCTGAGCTCGCGACGAGATTGCGGGAGTGGACGGAGCAGGAGCTCCGGCAATCCACAAGCTGAACTAGGCGCGCCAGGGGTACCCTAGATTAGAAAATGATCTGCACTGTCGCTGCCGTCCCTGGTATATCCATGTTGCATCGAGCAAGCGAGACTTACCGGGTACAACATGAGACCACAGACTGAAAACAAAAACACCTCGCAAACCGGGTAAAACAAAGCTGACAAAATAGGGAGAAAAATGTACAACTTCAAGCTTTGAAGTGGCGGGTACATGGATAAACGAGAGAAAATAATGAACTGTTCGTTCCCCTGTGTCCCGGCATCAAAATCCAAGTGTCGAAATTTGTGCACCTAGGTACACGTACGTACAAGCAAGTACCTCATTGCGTCACTGGTTTGCAGCTCACCAAGCTGCCATGACTCGAACCCCTCGCTGCGTCAACATCGGACCCCATGCCAGTGGAATACCATCGACTTCATCAAAACATTCTCCACAGACAACCGAACGGTCATCTGTATATTTAAACCACCTTTAACATGCAGTCATGGAAGTCGCCCGTGCTGTCCCCGACGGCGCCGTGCAAGAGACCAGTTTTGAAGATGACACGCCCGACCCAAACCCCGACACTTCACAAAGCAGAGAGGGCGAACGTGGGCGGCCAACCACCCGTGGCAACGAAGAGGCCACTCACGTCTCCCCTGGCTCTGTAGACAGAGCAGAAGAGCCATCTCCAGGCCCCATCACTTCCCTCAAGCTCGCCGGCTCCAACAAGTCATCCAATCGCTCCCTGGCCCCCGACCTTCTGCGCGGGTTCCTCATGGTTCTTATGGCCCTAGATCAGAACTCTGTTCTCAACAGATGGCAGTCCTCTTCGGTCCTCGACAGCCGTGGCGAGTGGGACGACGGCGTTCCGGTGCACACGTGGAACCGACCTGTGGCGTACGTCGTCCGCCTACTTACACATCTCTGGCCGCCAGGACTCATGTTCCTCTTCGGGACAGGCATCGTGTATTTTGGCCAGTCACGACGAGCTTTGAGATGGCCTGCTGGCAGGATGGCATGGCATTTTGTCGTCAGGGCCGTGTCCTTGACGGTCATCACTGTTTTGTTGGGTGCTTTGATGACGCTTGGTCAGATCTGGTTCATGAGCCTCGTGCTGTTTGCGCTGGCCGTGGACTACCTGCTTGTGGGCATATTATGGCTCGTCATATCGCAAACAGAGGAAACCCTGGCGTACTGGCTGCTGCAAATCCTGCCCGAGGCCAAGCAGGATGATGCACGGGAGCCTCTGCTAGCAGACCGGAGGGGCCACGAGGATATTGCGCCGGATAGGAAGATCATGCGTGCGGCAGACATCTCCTGGCACATTCACAATGGTCTCATAGTGGCTCTGGGGGTAGTGAGCATCTCGTGGAACATTTGGCGATCGTCAGCTGGAGGACATTGCAGACGTGATGGCCCTAACGTCGCTCTGCATCTGCCACAGAGCCCCTGGTTCCGTATCTGGATCGACGTCTTCATAAATGAACGCGTCGCGTCTCTGTACCCGCCCCTGGCATGGCTGTCATTTTTCCTCGTCGGCCTGCTCTATGGTCGGATCGTTGTTGCCAAGACGTGGACAAGAACGGCACTGGCAATGGGCAACCTGATGACCGGGCTAGCGTTCCTCGTCGTCTTCGTCCTGACCCGCGTGCTGCACTTCGGGAATTCTTCGGAAGGATGCCTTCAAATGCCGGAGCACAAGGCCCATCCTGCCACGAATCAGTACCTCGTTTCATGGCGGTCATTCTTCTTCCTCGTGCGGTATCCGCCCGAGGTTGCATATTGGGCGTATGGGATGGGGATTAACTTTACTTTGCTTTTCTTCTTTGGCGCACTTCCACACTTTGTCACCTCTATTGTCTTGCAACCTTTGCATATCTTTGGGACATCAGCTTTGTTCTTCTATGTCGCTCACACATTGGTTCTTTTCGTCTCGTGGTTGATTTGGTCTTCTATTTATGGTCTGCCGATATTAGGCCATGGCCCTTGGTCGGGCCACGCCCAGGTCGTACCTAATGACTGGGCGTTCTGGGCAAACTATGTGGTTTTGCTAGCAATTATGTACCCTTTGTGTCTGTGGTATGGGTCCTTCAAGAAGGCAAAGGTGCCTGATTCGATATGGAGGTTCTTTTGAGGGTTTGTGTTCGGGATCGCAAAGTCACGACCGTCACCCAGGAAATTCAAGAGCTTCTAGGCAGTGACGGCACTGAATATTGTCAAGGTCTCAGAAAGATTGAATCTCATGAACATCTGTTCAACCTCAAGGACTTGGTGTGCTTAGCGAAGGATGTCGCGGCTATGCTGTACCATTCATGCGGTGGTATCGGGGGAGACCTCATCCGCAGTGACACGCATTGAAGGAACAATACCTTGGAGCCCTTCATGGTTGGCATTGCAGGGAAATCGACTTTCATGACCTACTGTGGAGAGCAATTTGCTGTCTACTTCCACTGGTTGGGACCCACCAGACTCGGAGGCACGCTGTTTACAATGTTTCCGGAGCTCAGAATTTCTTGCATGATACGATCGGACATATTCCTCTTTTCGGCACATTTAACCACGTGTCACGGCCTAGACACTCCAAGAGCTATATGGCGAGCACTTACGGTAGTATTGCTTCTACTAAGCATGAGTATCTCAATCGCATGGTCGACCGGAGATACCACCATCAAAATTATCTGAATCGCCCAGCCTCATCTGACTCGGCCAGGAATATCTCGAGCAAAATCAACGCACGTGATACATTCTCATCTTGCACGTCTGTTCGACGAGCAACTTTAATAACATCTAGCTCTCATGGAACCCTCCTCGAAAGAAATGTTATATCCTGCCATTTGGTTCACCACTGCCGGGCGGAAACACGAAGCCGTTGAGGTCAAAACCAAAATTTGCATGATCAGATCTGGAGGACACTGCATGCCAAGACACGCATAGTTTGTTACGAAGTAGCATTTGTAATTATAGACACGAAAAGCCACTACTCGTGCTTAGACGAAGCTAGGTCAAGGTACCAGAGCAGCGGCAGCCTAAACCACACGACGTGCCGCCCCGGTCGCCGTCGCGCTCGCGCTCGCCGCGGTCGTGGCCGTAGCTGTCGCCGCGCCCGTCGAGCTCGATCCGGAGCTGGACGAGGAGGCCACCGTCGCCTGCACGACCTGCCCCAAGGCGTTGAAGACGATGTTGACGAGCGAGCCCAGCGGGGCATATGAATAGGTTTTTTGCACCATCCCGCCCCCTAGTGATTCTACGTCGCCGGTCAAGGTCATGTTCTGCAGATAGTTGCCCACGATGGAAGAGACCGTGCTGCCGGCGTCGCCAACAACCTCTTGGACGATGTTGCCGAGGTTGTCGACGATGAAATTGAGCGTCGAGTCCCCGGAGACGATGCTCCCCAGCAGTCCGTCCACGGCACCCACGACTTCGGTCACAACATCCGTGACCGTGTTGAGAAGGGTGATGAGCGTTGGATTCAAGTCGAGGGATGCAAGGGTTCTGTTGACGATGCTCACCACTGACATGTTCAATTAGCACATGTTTCTCGTGTTGATCTTGGGAGAAGGGAGCTCACAGTTTCCAAGCCGAATTATGAGCTCCAATTCGGCTTCAACATCGGAAATAGTGATGTTGACTTTCGTTATTCCCACCTGGACGCCAGCACTGATCGTCACAAGCGAAGCAACCTCAGCAGCGAGGTTCAGCTCAGCTGAGAGGTTGTCTACATCCAGTCTGAACGAAGAACTCGGTTAGTCCCGGGACCCAGATACGGCCTGTCCAAGTCTCTTGTCAACGCGCAGAGGGAACAAAACATACTCAATTCTGCCCACGGAGAGGTTGGGGATCCTGAGGAGAACATCGGGAGGGTTGGTGGTAGTACTGGTACTACCTGATGCTGTGCTTGTGCTTCCACCAAGGGCTGTTGTGGTTGCCGACGCAGTTGCAGAACCACCCGGTCCTGTTGCGGAAGCCGTTGCTGAAATGCTCACACCTGAGCTGGTAGCCGAGATAGAGTCTGTCGACGATGCTGATGCGGCCGACTGGGCAGTAGAAAACGAGAGGAGAGAGCCCAAGGCGAAGAGGAACGCGTAAGGCCGCATTCTGACCAAGACCAGTGACGCGCTGATCACTCGCCTCTTGCGGAAGACACGAAGCGAATGTGGATGTGGAAAAGTACTCGCAGAAAGAACGAAAGAATTGGGAGATAGGGAATATCTTGAAGAAAGTGCACAGGCCGGAGAGTAGGGAACGGCAAGCTCCGCAACGACTAACGGAAAAGAGAGATGATAAACATCATGGCGTCTGGGTAGCGGGAAATTGACATACGTCAGAAGAGTCTATTTGAAGGGATCGTAAACGCATATGTAGTTCAACTAATCCCACCATTCTCCCAAGCCAGTTTTGGAGAACAAACTGTTGTTGATTGGCCGATACTAATAAGGTGACCCATGTAGTGATCTCTGAACGCTAGCAAACGAGCCAGACCGCTTGAGAAATGTGCCTGAAGATCTCGATCGACTATGAGGGTTTTGGATCTGCCGAGGCAGTTCTCCGACCTGGAGCCGGATCTCGTGGTTCGTCTAGTATAAAATGGCACTTGTGTGTGATGGCAGCGCGAAGAGGCGCAGCCGGGTCAGGGGAGAAAGGCAGGGTGACGACGATATGGGTCGAAGAGGACATCTCGGCGAAGACACCGAAAAGACATCCCATGCATTCCTCGTTATAGGGGAAGTGGCCGTCATACGTTATTACTTGCCAGGCTGAATCGTTTCCTTGGAGGGCTTCTGCAGACTTGTGCATGAATTCACCGGATCAACCATGGGAGACCTCCTGGAGCTAAGTAGCACGCGGGACGCTCTGACACATGTCCATATTTAATAAGCTTGCAGTATCCCCCTGTCTAGCCCCTGCAGGACAGCATCATTGTGCCGTCCTCATCTCATGTTGTTGTTGTTCTGACATTCAGGCTAGGCCAACAACAGACGGACCTGCAGATGACACTGCGCTCCCCCTACCAGATGCCGTCGAGCAAATATTGGCTGGCGGACGTCGTACGCAGTCCCAGATTGTCACAATGGTTGCTCTGGGTCTGGAATACCCTGCTCTCACGTGTTAGATACGAAATATATTCCAGGTCTTGCGAATTTTGCAGAGCCGTCTGCTGCCGGCTGACCGGCTGGCCAGCGCCGTTGGTCCAGCCTGGCGCTGAAGTCAAATTGCGGCCAGTGGACTAGTGGACTACCCTAGGGGTAAGGATGGCTGCCAGCCTGCCAACATGGATACATGTAGCCACAACCATATAATAAATTGTGGCTCATGACCGGCTGGGACGGAATCTTTGCACCGGTCAAGAACTGGGATCCCAGCTCCCAGCGCCGTGGATCCGGCTCAATTCTCCAAGGTGCCTCCTAAGTACCTAGGATGAGCTAGTCTGTCCATCCCGCGGCGGATTCCGCACACCACCAATCATGCGTCCCCATGCTCGAATGAAGTCAACCAGCCAATGCGCCTCCTCCCCCTGCCGTGTCATGAGTATTAACCTTCGCAGCTACCGACCAATGCTCTTGGCAGCCCGTCGGGCCTGGAGCTCTCATCCTGGTTCAACACCCAACCCTCCAGCCCTCCCTCTCCAGCAGCTGGCTACATGTATTCTCTGGAGATCGATCATCTGGTTTTCTGTCCGCCCCCTTCGCCCTTCATCCCACCGAGATGAGGCCCCGACAACGTTCTAACTTGTTCATCATTCTACCATATCTCAACTCCTTCGCTGATTTTTTGTTCTTCTTTATTTAATTTGTTTTTGGACCTGTCTCCCCCCCATACGCTCGCTCCCTTCGTTGAACCCCTTATTCGCTGCAATTTAACATGGCTGTCACTGTTCGCAGCCTACTCACTCTTTGTTTTATGATACTTCCTACAGCTGGCTTCCTTGATGTAGGCCACCAACATGGCAGCAGGCAAGACGATGGCTACATTGGTTATCGGCTTGACCAGCGAGGCGATCCCGAATCTGCCGTATACGAGACAGCAAATACAAACGCAGATGCAGACACCATCCTACCGACCGATCCTGATGTCTACTTGAATGCTTCTGTATCAGTCAGAGAGATCGATATCGAGGTTGACAACATCACGGCAAAGGTCAACCTCCAAGCTGATGTCTTGAAGCTGCTGCACTTCAGCGCCGGCGTCGATGCTTCCATAGATCGGGTCAAGCTGACAATCCAAAATGTCTCGGCCAAAGTTCTGCTCGAGGCACGATTAGAAAATGTCGTTGCCATGTAAGTCCAGATCTGTCACCCGGCTCACGAGTGCAGGGACGTAAATTGACGTCGATGCCAGGATCGGCGACGTGTTGGACTCTCTCGACCTGAACCCAGTCATCGCAACACTTGGACAGGATGTCGGCCAGATTGTCAACGGCACCGTCGGTGCCTTGACGGGGTCCGGCAGCAACAGCGCCGCAACAAAACGCAGCACCTTCGACCCACAGAACGTCCTCTACAGCATCAACGATTACTCGGGCAACACGCACACCAACCGCGTATTGGGCCAGGATGGCAACATCTATGATGTCAAGCTCAATAACGATGGAGATGAGCAGAGCCGCACGGTGGTGGGCTCTTATCTCAAGGACATGACTTTCAGCGGGCACAACCAGTCCATCACCGTCAATGGCCAAGTGAGGGAGTACGAGCTGCAGTACACCTATACTCCTTTACCCGGTGTCGAGGCCGTCAACTGGATTTTTGTGACTCCCGCCGGCAAGGTGACAAGGACACAGGTCATCGCCGAGGCATTCGGAGGAGGCTCGAGCACAATTAGTGACGATACGGATGATGTCTGATGCTGTTTTGCTTGAGGTGGTCTTGCGAGGGACTGGGCATCGCCATAGGGGGGCCTCGATGCTCCAAATCGTTACCATGTTTTGCCTGACTTGAAAAAGTCTGGGGCCTAAACCAGGTCGACGGATAATGATACGCCATGTAACTCCATGCCTCTTCCATGACTGTACCCAACTTGCTTTACCAATGGCCTTTGCAACAGCAGCCTGTGCCGTGGGCACGACGTTCGCCACAGCAACGTCAAATAGTGTTCTTTTTCTGCGAACCGCCAGATTCCAATTCTTCTGTAACCGCTCGGGTCAAGCGT
The DNA here is from genome assembly GCA_026120015.1 of Dendrostoma leiphaemia. Taxonomy (NCBI): domain Eukaryota; kingdom Fungi; phylum Ascomycota; class Sordariomycetes; order Diaporthales; family Erythrogloeaceae; genus Dendrostoma; species Dendrostoma leiphaemia. The sequence continues at coordinate 19,159 of JALRMF010000254.1, read as the reverse complement.
CTGTTGTCACGATACCTATTAGTGAGTGGCCCGGGATATGGTTGGCGCACAATAATCGATCGAGCCAAAACTTACGATCCAGTCACGATGTTCAACACGCTCTAGCCTAATAGAGGCATTAGAAGCATGCCAGGTGTCTTCCAAGGCCGACCGAACCCCTGGCTCCTCACAAAGTGGCAATTCTCCATATGAACCATGATGCGGAAATCAGAAATCCTATCAGGTTTTGGAGGCGGGTTTCGTTCTGGTCACGAAACCACAATCTCATGGGTTACCTAGTTAGACCAAGGAACGTTGACACTAAGCTTGCTAGTACTAGTCCTGACTTTAATTAGGATGCGTGCGGGCTAGAAACGTGTCAGTCACCGGGATGCCCGGGATGGTAGTCTCGAAAGGGGTCGGAGCTCGTTGCTGATTTTCAACTGGTTGGCGCCTCCCACCAGGAGGTAGGAGACTAATTTAGAATCGCGGAGGCTGAGTCGCTCAACGAGTAGGTTTGAAGGAAAAGTGTTTCTCCTTCCATCGACCTAAACGGGCCACAGACTGCCACAAAGATCAATGTTCCTTGAAAGCTGGAGGCGTATCATCTCCGAGCCGCCCGCGTCATTCACCAATGCCATTGATCATCTCCGCAGTGTTGGATGCCTGTCGGTGGAAATCTCTACTAACCACTGCAGTACCTTTGATGCGCAGCGACTGAATACCGATACGGTGCACGGGGTCTAGAACGCTGTGCGGCTCATGGCGAATCCACGATGTAACGTCTAGAAAAAGACCACTGCCAATAAGAACGAAAGGTCTTGTTTGCCTCCAAAATACGGACATTGCCTCCCCCGCCTTGTCAGTATTGCCCCGACAGCTTCACCTGTACATAAGTCACGAAGCACTGTGCTGTGTCCCTGCAGACATATGTCCAAGTGTGAATATTGAAGCTATGTTCCTGATGACAGGTTCCCCAGAGTCAGAAACATCCGTTTGAATAGGCTTCCGGGCAGCGGATCACAGGCTGCCTCACACATCTTGGCATGCCAGGGCTTCCAAGGTTGTCCTCCATTGAAATTATATTGGCTCCCATTGTCCGGCTGAATGAAACGGTGTGGCAGTTCCCCGGACGTAAAATCCGGCCAACTCTCAACTCACACCAAACACTCTAAATTTCACCTTTAATTTTAAGGCCTGAAAAGTCAGAAAAAAAGGTTCGAATAGTCAAGTCTGCTTAGAAGTAGGAAAGATATTATAATATCTCAGGTTATTGCTGTGAGTCGAGCTCGATGCAACCGTCAAAGGCCAATTGTTGATTATCGAGGTTGGCCTGTGTGCATGGGAATTGATCAACATCTTTCAAGGATGGACGTTGAATTCTGGGGAGTTGTCGCCTGGATCCCTACCGTGCCCCTGCTATCCGCCGTAAGTTGTAACCGTAGTGTACCGAATTTGGAAAGGATCCATGGCCAGCCGTACCGTGGGACGTCCAGGTTCAATGCTCATGCAACGCTCGCCACAGAGGCTAGGATGGAATTGTGGCTCAGTGTCCAACCTGCCAACGTCGTCCCGTCGTTGCGTTTGGCGAACTAGTTCTGGTAAGAGCACCTGGGCATACATGCTGCCCAGATGCCGTCCGTATTCGAGTTGACTCGACTTTCCCACTGGCACTTTGTCACAATAGGTAGGGTAAAATTTAGACGAGCACCTGACGCAGTCATGGTCCGCACATGCGTGGGCACGAGCCAGAGGTCGATACTTTTGTCCAAAACTAGACGATTTGTAACAACACTGTACAGCTCAAGGTGTTTAGCGACGTTGTCACACGGAAAAATGGCACTCTATGATCGTGAGACGCTATGCTCCGGGGTTTGATCAATAAGACACAGACCGGTGTGGGAATACGATCGTCGATTGCGCCGTGAAGGAGGCGCTCTCCTTTCCAACGGCACAGCAAAAGGGGAACAGAACCACGTTCCGGTCGGAGAAGGACAACTCAATTCAAGGAATTCGATCATTTATTTGGGACTTCCGTATTTATGTGCTGTGAAATAAGACGTCACACGTGTGCGGAACTTGATCAGACATGGGTGTGGAGCGCTGGATGACCATGCCCAGGTGAAGTTGACGTGGCCGGCTCGGCAAATACCAAATCATCTCATCATTCGTCAATGTCATTATCTGAATACCGAGTACTTAGATACTCCGTCTAACCTGATGCATCCTCGTCTCTCGAGACTACCCGGGTATTGCCTTCCCACTTTATCCAGCTTTTTTCATTAATTCGAACTGCCGAGGATCATACGTTTCATCTACCTTCGAATTCACGCAAGTTTCGGGAATGACTGGTCAGCTGGGTTAACCATCTGCCAGTTCAGACTGGATACGGTCAGTAGATTCTCGAGACTTAGGTCGCTTGCCAATAAGCCCAAGGCCAAGCAAGCATGGGTTCAGCTTCTGCTGATGGTAGGAAGATGACAGAACTAACGAAGACAAGCAGAGAACAGTCGGGTGCCCGACGTTATATCGAGACATTCGAACCATGCCTATCCGTGAGGAGCCAAGTGGCAATCATAATACCTCGGGCCATAAGATATATACGTCAGCAAAGCCCGCGATAGAATGTTGTCATCGAACTATTCATGGAAATCTTGGCCTGGAATCCACCAGCAACTCTATTGTTGTAGCTGCCCAAAACTTCTGCGACGTCAAATGTGTCTACAGAAGGGACCAAGGGGGCTCATGGTCTATCCACCCATGAACTAAGTTGTTTGACGTGTTTCAATCATTGTTGTAATCTCAAATCCATCTAGAGTGATCCGTTTCCAAGCGATCAGCGTCTTGCGTTGGCAGAAATCCGTTCCACAGAACCCTGGGAAGCGCGGGCCAAGCTTCGTCCGCAAGCCTGACGTTATTCGACTGAGCTCCCGAGCACTTGACGTTCTAAGCCTCAAGCCTTTGAACTTCTGGATCGGTATTTCAAGTGCTACTCATGACTACCTAATTAGTTACATATTCCACAATAGTAGCGGTAAATGTAGGCTTTCCGGGATCTGTAAATGCCTAGACATAATATAGCTTGCAAGAAATAAAAGTATAAAAAGTTACATTGCAGATATAAAGGGCTTGGTTAGGTATGGAAAACCAGCCTTACATGTTACTGTCAAAGGACACTAATAGAACAACCGCCCAGTTGTTCCATCCCGTACCTATATGGCCGTGCCGTCACAGCAGAACGAAAGGCTTCTAACCTCCTAAGTTAAAGCCATGATTTTTGGGAAACTTGATATACGCAAGGGCAGAGCATTGAAATCTTATGTTTTTGAGCCTAATAGCGTGCAATTGTTGTTCTCAAAAGTGGAAGTCTAATACCCTTATCTCCTCCTTTTTTGATAAGGGGAAAGTCACCGCAACGCTTCTATCTAGCCGTTGCTGAATACATACCCAGGTATGTAGGTAAATAGAGAAATATAATTCGATAAATCGGTCACTAGGTGCCTATCAATATGATTCCTAACTGGCTAGGATGTGGACAGATTTACAATGCATACTGTATTCGGCCTACAACCACCAGCTACACTCTCACTTCCTCTTATCTGTCAAATGAGAGCAGTCCCACTCGAGACACAGACGTGCGGCTGATGTGCCCTTTATGTACACTACAAGCGCTGAATAGTCTTCATTACTGTACACAACATTAGTCTCAAATATTCCCGTTGAACCTGTGGCACCGTCACACGTCGCGGGTGCCGGGAGGATGTTGAGATCGAGGATGTGTTCTCGTCTTGCTACCTAGACCCTTACAAGCCTTGTTGCATCAGGACCTCCCAAGGCTCAGGACTGTTTGTAGTCCCAATTAGTACCACACGTGTGCACTTGGTCTCGATCGCCATCAATGAAGCACATGATTGATCAATGTTTGGGCCGAGACTTGATTCGCATTCACCACCGATTCAGCCTGCAAACATGACCCTTGCAAACTATGTGGCATTCACGGCCCGCATGATTACACCTTCACAGCCAGCCGCCAGCTCATTCTCAAGCAATCTTTGCTCTCCCCCGCAGAAGAAAGTCCGCATAGCAGAAGACCTCGTTCCTGCTGAATCTCTGCTGCAAAAGAGGCTCACTGAGAATATATCAGAGTTGATGGGCAGATACGGACGGCCAGCGATGACGCCCGTGGCCATCTTTCATGAGGGGGGCATTTGATGAGAGTTGGGGGGGGGGGGGAGCCGACTGGTCGTGCACAAAAGTCGTTCCAATGAAAGTCGAGTCTCGGCAGCTAGATGGGAGCCAGATCATGTATATCCTCCGCAAGGGAGCGCACGGAGAAGATGTACATGACGTACACCTTTGAGTGGTTGCGTACCGACCTGGACGAAACTTCGGGGGTGGGGGGGGTGGGGGGTGGAAGAGGGAGTAGGAAGAGGCTCGGTCCAAGTTGGCAGTCGAGGGTGCGATCAAGGCCATAGTAAGAGAGATGGTCATCGATGGATAAGTGGAAAGAGACTGCTTAACTCATTCCGCTTGGCAGAGTATCGATGGCTCCGGGCAGTGGCTGGGTTGATTGTTTGTATTGTGGCATACGACGTGCGGTGTCATTCAACCTCTTGAGGATCAGCCGACAGCACCTCCGCAACGCAGAAGATTCCAATTGGTTCGGTCGGTGGTGTGGTTGGTCCCGAGGTCATCACAACAGTCTCAACACTCTCTTGAGTCGCGAAGAATCTTCACAATTTCCTGGGGTGTCAGCATTGACTGTAGGTCCTCAGTTCAAGTCTGGGCCGAAATCAGATCTGTTTTGCTGCTTTTGTCTGCCCAAACGAGTCAACTTTTGATGACCGGGCTTTTTGGGCTAATCGTTCATGTCTGCAGAATCTATCACAGCCAGGCTTGGCTGGCCCGTATGGCAGGATCTATTTTAAATCCACAGATTTTGCACGAATCACGGAAGAAGCGCGGTGGATCACATCGCTAAGCCTGTCTGGCAGTCTGGCCGAGGCGGGGGCGGCGGGGGGGAGGGGGGCTGATGTACTTACTGTACAGTACAAGTACAACCTTGAATCCACCAAGCGATCGTCCGGACTTTGGGTTGAATAGGATCGACAAAACCTTGCACAGCATTTTTTTCGAGACTTGGCACTGCACGCAATCGCTTTGACATTGACGATCGGATCAGCCCTGCCAGCCAGAGGCCAAGATTTGTTTGGCTCGACAACAAGGATATTCAACGACTTGGAAACCCTGACGTTCCTCAAGACGTCGGGACCCAAACCGACCGCATGGCATGGCGGGGACGACGAGGTCGTCACTGCTGTGGCGTTATTCCCGGCGTTTTGCGTTGTTCCTTCTGATTGTTTTTTGAAACAGGGAACATCGGGCTGTTCCGAGATCTGCAGGTACAGGGCCATTGGATGGTACTCTCATCTGCCTTGGCGCTCCTTCAACGTTGCACACCCCATGCACGGATCATGGGCATGCGTACGAAGCACTCCGGAGGATATGCATCATGCGGCTCGTGTCGCTCAGTGCAATATCCGTAACGAGTCGCCTTGCGCAAGGACGACTCATGTACGCACACCAGTTGACTGGCATCGGGGTTCGAAATGTTCACTGGCAGGGCTCAGGGCCGAGTACCTAGTGCTCAGCGCTCACTGCTCGGTGCTGCGCTGTCTTGCACGAACTCGAAAGCACCCGGGTGTTGTCGAATTTCCCTTCCCGAAAACACCATGCTCATGCAGTCCTAACAAGGTGTTTGGCTGAGTGAGCCGAGGGCCGTGTGGTGTCTCTATCTCGGCCTCTGGAAGCTAGTGACGGATCAATATCAGCGTTCTTGGCGGTTTCATCAGAAGTGCACCTGTGGGGTCGCACTGGCAAACGCCTACACGGCGATTGGCCGCCTGGGCATGCGGCTCGGCTAGGCCCCTGTCGAGCCCCTGTCGCTTAAACATGTCGTTTGATGTTTCTCAGGTGGATTCCCGCAGGCCCCCCGTGGCTTCCGTGGCTTCAGTTCGCGATGGCCTCGAGGGGCCTATAAGGTGTTCTCGGGGAATTTCGTGTGATGAAGGCACTTCACCAGAAACAATCGGATCGGGGGGACAGCGGGGCATTCATCTTGGATGTGGGTGAGCCACCCCTACCGTCCCCTGACGACGGAGCTCAGGCCTCACAGAGCCAGAGCCGCGTCGACCGTAAGTACATAAGTAAGTATAATACTACTATAGTACCGAGAGGATGCGTGGCTCTTTTTTTTTTTTGTGTTTCCCTTTCCAATTTGCAACGTCTTTGCTCCGTCACAGTCTTGTCTTTCTTGTCGTCCGTCACCTTCATTTGACCCATTCCATTCATTCGCGGTTTGCCTGGGGCTGCCACGTTCGTTTTGCCAAACCACCTTCCGTTCGTTTTTCGCTCCAGTCGTTCCGTCGTTGAGAGGCTTATACTTACGACCCTCACCCTCACCCCCCGCCCCATCACAACCTCCACGATGAACAACCTCCAGCTCAGGGCCCTCGCCGGCCTGGTCGCCTCTGCGTCTCTGGTTGCCGGCCACGGCTACGTCACCAACGCTACCCTCGGCGACACCAGCTACACGTTCTACCAGCCCTACACGGATCCCTACACCAGCCCCACGCCCGCCAGAGTCTCCCGTCCCATCCAGGGCAACGGGCCCGTCACCGACCTTACTATCGCTGATATCCAGTGTGGTGGCTATACCGCCGGTGGCATCGTAGGGTCTTCGCCGGCCAACCTGACTGCCACTGTTGCCGCCGGTTCTGAGGTCGACCTCTACTGGACGCTGTGGCCCACCAGCCACGTTGGCCCGACCATCACCTACATGGCCAAGTGTGACAACGATGATTGCACCACTTTCATGCCCGGCTCCGAGTAAGGCCCCCTCCCTCCCCTCCCCCAGAATGTCGGCCCCGTGTGACTTGTCGTCTGGCATGTGGCTGACCTGTGTGACAGCGCCGTCTGGTTCAAGGTTCAAGAGCAGGGACGTACCGGAACCTCCGACACGTGGGGCGATGTAAGTCGCATTCTTCTATCCCCCCTCTCATCCAAGCCACCATTCCCTTGCTGACAGGAGAGTCCAGACCGCTGTCATGACCGCTGGCGGCTCCGTCTCGTACACCGTCCCCGAGTGTATCGAGTCGGGTGCTTACCTCGTCCGTCACGAGATCATCGCCCTGCACGCCGCCGAGACGGCGGGCGGAGCCCAGTTCTACCCCGGATGCCACCAGATCAAGGTGACCGGAGGTACCGGGGCGACCAGCCCCTCCGATCTCGTGGCTTTCCCCGGCGCGTACAAGGCCACCGACCCAGGTATTCTGTACGACCCCTACAAGGCGAGCACTTATACCATCCCTGGTCCTTCTCTGTTCTCTTGCTCCGGCTCCTCCTCCTCGTCATCGTCTGGCTCGAGCTCTGGCTCCTCCGCTGTTGCTACTGGAAGCGGCTCCGCCGCCACCACCGGCAGCGGTCCGGCCGCCTCTGGGAACAGTTCGGCGCCCACTGGCAGCGGTTCCGCGGCCACCACTCTGTCCACCTTGACTCGATCGGCCTCTGGCTCTAGCGCTCCCACCGCCGTCGCTGCCGCGCAGCCCTCTGCTTCTTCTGCGCCCGGCGATGACGGGGATGATGGCTGCGATGCCGAGGTGACCGTCACCTCTACCATCTCCGCCACCCAGCCCGCCGCGACGGATTCCTCTGACGATGGCTGCGACGCTGAGGGAGAGGGCGAGGCCACTACTCTTTCGCAGACCATTACCTCCACCGTTGTTGGCGCCTCGCCTACGACTTACACCACCACCATTCAGGCCGGTGCCACGGAGACGAGCGACTCATCTGCCAGCTCGTCCGACAGTGGCTCATCTTCCGACAGCGGCTCATCCTCCGACAGCGGTCCGTCTTCCGACAGCGGCTCGTCTGGTGAGGTCCTGACCACCACCATCGTCGGCGCCCACCCCACCACCTACACTTCGACTGTCGCGGCCGCCAAGCCCACCGTCTACACCTCGACTGTCGAGTCCAGCCAGCCCGCCGAGACCACCGCCTCCTCCGGCAGCTCATCTGACGATGGCGAGGATGATGGTTGCGACGCTGAGGGCGATGATGGCGAGGACTCCTCCAGCAGCTCCACGACCACCAACCCCTCGACCGGCTCCGACGCCGGTGACGATGGTGAGGATGATGACGGCTGTGATGCTGAGGGTGACGAGCCCACTGCCACCGGCTTCCCCACCGGCCAGCCTACCGGCGCCTACGGTGCTCAGCCCACCGGTGTTCGGCCTACCGGTGCGCAGCCTACCGGTGCGCAGCCCACCGGATCCGCCTCGTCTGGAGACGGCGATGACTGCGATGCGGAGGAGGAGAACAACTACGCCGCTCAGTACAAGGGCAACTATGCCCACAGCCCTCGCGGCCTCGGCCTCATGCGAGACGCTTAAGCGTTGGCGCTCCATGACGAGCGGTATTGTACGATGAACTTGATTGTGTTGCGCTTATTCTTTCCAACGCTGTAAATATTCTTGCGACCCGGCGTGCCGGTGTACAAATTGAAGCTTTGCACCAACTTGCCCACGAAATAATTTCACTCCTACTTCCTTCCTCCACCTTGGTCTGTGCTATTGCTTGGTGAATATATACTACTATTCCAAATTGAATTTGTCTCCGCGAACCTGATCGAGAAACGAGTTGGGCAGCCATTTGTAAATAATCCAGGTATTTACAGACGTTGACAGGAGTGGCCCGCCGTTGCTCAAAAACTCATGTGGGAAACGGTGGCGGAACATGCCTTCAGCTTCAATCTGTTACTATTATGCGGTCTTGTATATCTTGAGATATGTTATCTAAGAACGGCCTAGTGTTTCACAGGAAGCCATGCCGTAGAGAATTGTAACTCCAGCACCCAGGAGCCTCCAAAACAAGCTCTCCTACGTCGCCGGAGGCCGGTCATCACTGTACCTAGTAACGTACGTATGTTTGGACGACTTGTTTCAGGGCGTGAACACCCCCGGTTCCTCACTCAAGAAGACCCTTGATAAAGCGCCCACGGGTCCTTTTCAACTGCGAAATCTCATTGATCAGAAGTTCCCCTTGACAACAATCGAGTTCAGCGTCTTCTTGCACGTCAATTGGACATACCTAGGTAATTTGTTCCTTTATATAGCGACGACTACGCAAGGCGAGAGTCCCAAAACACCGGTGCGTATTGAAAATCCTTATAAATCTGGTGGAGGTATCCACCTGGGTATCCTAGGGTAGGTATGATCTATGTAGCTGGGGCGGTGCGATGTCATAGCCGCCAGGTCATCTATTCAAAGAGAAGCTAGAAGAAACAATTGCCTGCTCGGCCCGAAGTCTAGACGGTTTGCTACTGCTAAACGTAAGTGTAGTAATCACATGTTCCCGACTTAGCTGTGATGCCTTCTTGATACCTCCCTTCCCCACGCAAGCTGACACAAGCCCCGCGGACCCTTGGATCTATCCGATCTCCTCTGGTCGTTGTGCAGATCGCTCCGGTCCGGCGGACCCTCGGACCAACTATGTCTTGCTGTGCACTGTTGCCAAGAGTGGCGAGTCGCGACACAGCTTGATATCCGAAAAATTTATTTTGACCACCCGAGGCTATAATTTGACCATCCCGGCGAACTCCGACGCTGTGCCCTCCGGCCCGTGACCCCACTTCTTTCCCCGCATGCAGCCAACAGGGTGCAGTGATATAGATGGTATTTCGACAAAAGCTTTCACTGCCCTCTAGCCTAGCTGGTTATAACTTTTAAGTTTTGCAAAACTTTTCTAAGGCTTTAAGTTTAACCCACGTTACTTTATTTTTATTTTTATTTATATAATTATAATAAGTTTTAAAAAATTTTATTTATATTTTTTAATATTTAATTTTTTTAATATTATTTATTTATTTATTTATTTATAATAGTTATTAGTTTAGCTAGAAACTTTTCTTTTAAGCTAAGGCTTTGCAGCTCCTTAAGATCTCTTTTTTAAACTAATTATATAATTTATAAAAGCTTCTGCTTTTTTTAGCTATTTAGCTAGTTATAATAAAATATTAAGTTGCTTAAAACTTAACTATTAAACTTAATCTTAACCCTGTTTTAAATACGCTAGGCTAGCTATCTTAAGTGTAAAGGAAAAAATAATAACAGTAAGCGATGAAGCAAAGCTTAAAGACTAAGTTGTAAAGGTATAGCTTATAAAAAAAAAGAGTAGTTTATAAAAGAAGGTAAAAGGCGGTTTATAAAAGAAGCTAAAGGGCGGGCTATAAAAGAATAGTAAGGTTGTAAAAGAAATTACATTTAAATTTAGCAAATTATAAATTTAAACATAAAACCTTAAGATTTATTTAATTTATAAGATTAAAATACTATACTTTACTACTATATTATTGTAGGTTGATAGCTATAGCAATAGCCCAGTCCGCCTCGGACCGGAGGCATACGGCCACCAGAAGGAACCAGCTGGCCAAATGGCTAGCTGGGCCGATACGGCCCAACGGCAATTGGAAGGGACCGTACGCGTGTACGCCTAATCCCTTTGGCGTACGACGATAGTTTCCCTTCCGTTCCTTCTGCTAGACATCATCAACAACTATAGCAAATATACTTATTTTCACCCCCCTATTTAAACCTTTTTGTATACAGAGATTAATTTACTAACATTAATTAGTAGTTGAATAATTAACTATAGACAGCAAGGTAAAAGAGACGAATCTTGCCTTGAAAACCACTGCAACGTTCCCTAGAAGGGGTGTACCACTTATGACAATAAGCTTTATGCTTTCAGCAGAAAACAACAAACAGCTTGCAAAGAAACTTTAGTAAAATTATCACTAGCAAAAGGCTATTCTCTTTAACTATTAAAGATAGCTAAGAAACTTTAGGAGAAGTTATCACTAGCGACCCTTTTAATGCGTCCGCAACGCAAAACAACGTACAAACGACTTTAAAACCTCTCTATAAACGCTAGCAGCTTATCCAATGCTATACCATACTCTTAAAAAAACAATCAATTCTATATAAAAACACCAAGACCTTTTACAAAGTTACAACAACAAGCAACCAATTAGCAAACCTCTTCATTAAGTGCTTCTGCCCTTATAAAAATCTCACAATCTTTCCCATCCTTACTATATAACAAAAGCACCAACAATATATATATATATAAACACATTAGCAACCCTAAAGCACCCTACACTACATTCTAACCCCTTTCTCGTTTATTTTTACTCTATTTTTAAGCGTACGCATATATACATAACAACCCAATTTCCCCCTTATTTTTTCACCCCTTATATCTTATTACTACACCACATTTATCCTAGAAATCCTTATTCCCCAGATTAAGCAACCTAAATCAAATTAGCATAGCCGATCTTAGTAGTCCAAATAACCTTTTAATCAAAGAAACAAAAACCCTAATATCTAACCACAATGCCTAGCAGCCTATTTTAATATTAAGCAACCTTTTAGCAAAAACTAAAATCTCCTAAGCAATATAGCCTTTACTTAATGCCCGCCTTTAATATAAAAAGGTATAGCTAAGCGCTAGTTAAATATACCTATATACAGCAATCGCTAGAGCAATTACCACCTACCCTAAATAGTACAATAATAACCTCTTCTACTACTTTTATAAAAATTTTAGTAGGTAGACCGCTGATATATTTAACGCTGTTCCCTTTAACCTACGCTATAACCTTAAGCAAGTCCTCTATTAAAATAAAGTCTATACTAGGCAAAATAACGCTTTTATTAGACTATATTTAATAAACCTCGCTGCTTATAAAAAACCCCTTAAATAAGACCTAATTAAGCTTTAAAACTAAAAACTTAACCTAAAATTACGCGTTTATAAACAATAGCAAAGCATTTTGCTATTAAAACCTCTTTAACCTCTATAATAAGAAAAAGCACCTTAGCAAAAGCTTTAGATTTATTAAGAGGAACCTCGGCAAAAACAACTAAACGGCATACAATAAACCATTAAAGAACCCTCAACACACTCCCAAGTTAAAAAAGCTCTAGAAAGTAACCTGCAACAAATCCCCTCGCTATTATTGCCTCCGTCACAACTGCAATAAAACCCCTTGCAACCGCCGTCCCTACCACACGTACAACAGACTGTACAACGCCCACAACAAGACCCCTTGAGGTTGCCTCCAAAACAAAGCCCCTCTGCGTTAGTTCCAATAGACTGTACAATAGGACCGCAATCGTCGCCCCCTAACCGTCTATATATATTATACAACACCCTATTCCTGGTATCAAAACTGCTCGTACACCATTACAATCCCCAGCGGTACAACTTATACAAAACCCTTCCTCTACTTAAATACCTAAATAACCACATTAACATTTAAACCTTAACCAGCTTTACAAAAATATATAGCCTAGATTAAAAGTATACAGGCAAGCTATATAACCTACTAGATAACAAGCTTAAAATCTTCTTTAATCTTTGCTAGCACACCCAAATCAAGCTTAGCTAGTTTTACACCGTTTTTCTAAAGATTTTAACCAATTGCGCTTAATAATTTTATAAAAGCTACGTCACCTATTTTAATATATTTGCAAAAGCCTATATTAAAATTAAACGGCATTTTAACACAAAAGTCAACTATTTTTACTATTATATAAACTAGACTTTAACAACCTTTAATAAAATTAAGCAGCAGAACAATGAAAAAAACCTTTACAAAGTCCTTAAGATCTTGCTTAATAAGCTATAATTATGCTAATGTACTTTGAGACTAAATTACGCAAGCAAACAAGCATTTAAAACCATAGTAATCAAAGCTTGCTATAAAGTATATAAACTTAAACACGCTTTTTTTAAGCTTACCATTACCTACAAAGAGCTATTTTCCAACCTACGCTCTTTAATTAAAACTTACCTTGCCTATAGTCTATAATAATAACTAACTGCTAATAAAGCAGATAACTAATATTATTTAAACCGCTGCTATAGCAATAATTATAGCAAAGGTAAAAGCTTTTACAGCAGCCTTTATAGCGGCTTTCATCTGCGTAACAGCTTCTAAGGCTATAGTAGCAACTACTATAATAACCGCCCTCCCTAGCAGCATATGCCTTAAAAGAAAAAGTGCTACATATATAGCAAAGAAGATTATTAGTTAATAAAACACTCCTAAGAAAAATACAACTAATTACATAACTAGTTTATTGCCAACTGCCAATTTAACAACAATAACCCTAATAGCTTTAAGATATATCTAACAAGTTACAAAGGTAATAAAGCAGATTAAATATAACTAAAAGACAAAGTTAACAATAATAACAAAGATTATAAAGAAAAGACTAAAGTCTTTATTTAGCTTGCAAACCAAGGCTTTTTACACTGCCTTACTAGCAACAATGTTTATTTTACTAATGGCCCTAATATAAATGCCATGCAATTCCTTATCAAAGACCGCTATATTTAGTTACAATTTCAAAGCATACTACCTAATATAAGTACTGCAAAAATATTTATAGCTGAAAAAAAGCAATTCCTTGCCCTATAACAAAAAAACCCTTTTATTTAACTTAACAAGTTAATAGCAAAATAAGCCTTAATCAAATTTAGCAAAGAATCAGTAATAAACTTAATTAAAATTATCACCATTAACACTTTAATTAAGCGCATTAACTTTTACATACTAAACACTCCAACGCCCTTTTTACTTTGCCTCGCAGATATAAATCAACTATGCATTTAATTTAACAACCTAACAAACCAACTTATTTATAATAATAAAACCGTTTCTATTATACGCAAATAGGGCCATTTATAATTCTTTTTAAGTAAAAAGAAATAAGCAGGCATTTTTCTTATAAAAACAAAGCTATAATGCCTCTATTATTACTTTAGCCACCCAGCAACGTACCAACTTTACCAGCTGCTCAAAAAGGCTGGTTATAATAACATTGATAAAAATATACTATAATCAATTAAAAAGTTTTATCACTATTGCTAATTATATGGCAATGCCCCCTAGCGCTTTAAGTTTACCCTAAAAGATAACTGTGAGTTTAATTATAAAATTCTTGCAAATGTTATATATCTTAAAAGTCGCCTTATTCTTTACATTTTAAACTCTTTAATAGCTTTCTATAGCAGCCGTTTTTTTTTATCTTTATTAGCTAAAAATACTTAGAAAGCTCTACGCCTACTATAGATTAATATCTATTAAAAACTTTCTAATATAATTATATACAACGCTAACATTAATTTTGCCTTTATAAAATTTAAATTAAAAGCTAGGCTAATAAAAATCACATATAAATAAATCTTTGTTAAAGCTTATTAATTAATTAGCAAGCTAAAATAGTATTATGCTTTACTTTAATAAGCCTTTAATATCTTGTATAATAAGCTTTATAGTACAATATCTAATAAAGCAATTTTGCAAATAGCCCTCAAAGCCATCAACAATACCATTAAACCCTATAGGCTTGTTTCTACCCTTTTCATTTTCAACGCATACCCTTATATAACAACCAATTTAGCCCTATTGCTATTAACTATTAAAAGAGCCAAAGCAGTATAAAAAGCTATAAAAGCATTATGCAAGGCAGCAGCTAAGCGCTAAGTAAAGGGCGCTCTTAATACTTAGAATAGACTGTTTATTGCAAACATGCTTAAGCTTTTATTTTAGAGTAAGGTATAGGTTTAGCAAGAGAAGGATGGCTGGCAGGGACTTTATAAGATTGCGGCCGTTAACGGTTACAATGTTACCTTTAAGATGCCCAATGGGCCTGCTACCTTTAGATTAACTATTCTCCAACCCTACTATTACAACCTTAATACCTTCATTCTTCTTCTTTCCCTAACAACCACTTATCGCGATTCTAATACCAACGCTTCTCTTTTTTCCTCAACGACTAATAATAAAAACTATTAGCCTTTTAATAACGCTGCTAATGCTGTTAGTGCTGTTAGCAATATAATTATAATTGCTATAAAGCCTAAGCAAAGGGGATAACTTCCTAGCTTAAAGAATAAGCTGGCTAGCGCTTTTCTAACAAGGAAAAAAGAGAACGATTACGATTTTGCCGTTAAGTTAAGGAATAACAGCATTATAATAACCCTAGGCAAGCTGTTTAAAGCATTTAATGCCTAAGAGGTAAACAACCTTATTAGCTATAGTATCTTTAGCTTTAAATGCTATAGTAAGGCTAGGTATAATGGCCACTGCATCTTTAAAGCCTATATAGTACAAAAAGTTAAAAGCAAGACCACCAAGCCCTACGAAAAGTTACGCCTAGTTATATAAGGCTACAATAACAAAGAGAAAGCGTTTATTTTAACGTAGTCTCCTATAATTTAACGTGCTAGCTAGCGGTTAATTTTAGCTTTTGCGCTATTACTATTGCAAGGCAGCATAACGCTATTATTACGCAATATTACCCAAGCATATCTACAATTATAGACCAAACTTACATATATTATACTAGCTGCTGTTTTAGCTGCTTTATAAACTAAATACCCTTAAAATACTATTATTAAGGTAATTAAGCCACTTTACAACATTGCTGAAGCAGGCGTCCATTAGTTTGCTACGTACTAGGGCCACCACCGGGAAAAGCTTAATATATTAACCTCAACCTACAACCTATGCCTTCTAATTACCAACAAATCTCTAAAGACTTTTGGCCTTATTAGTATGCAAACTAATAATACCTTTATCTTAGCTACGTTAGCTTTTTCAGCACTAAAAGACTAAAAGTTGCAAAAGGCCCAATTTAAAGCTAAAGCCAAGATCTTTCTTTCCCTTAGTACTGCTTTAGATTTTAACGATGCTACGTTAACAATGAATAAGACTAAGCTAGACTTAAAGCAGAAGGGTTAAAGCACTAAAATCATTTCTATTAATCCCAAGTCAGCTAACCAAGCCTAACAATATATAAAGCAACGCGCCCATAGTGCTTATATTGCCTTGATTTGCTAACCAAAGGCTTTTTTCAACCTATCTATTGCTACCTAGATTTAAAACCCTAATAAAGATAACTATATAAAGCTCAACGGTCGCCTATAATAGCAACTTAGTAATCTATTAAAAGGGCTATAATATATTCCCCTTAATCTAGCGACAGCTAAGCTTTTTGCATTTGCCAATAGCTCCTTAGCTAGCAACAAAGATTTAAGCTCTTAGATTAAGTTTATTCTAGCAATTAGAAATAAAACTAATACTAATAGTTAATTTACGTTGACGAAAAACCTTATGCACTAGAGTTTTACTAAGTGCAAAAGAATCACTTAGAGCTCTTTGGCGTTAAAGATTTATGGGATCGTTAACGTTTTTAATATTAGTCTCTTAATAAAGACAACGCTCTGCCTAATAACTAATAGACTTAGCTTTTCCACAATGCCCCTAGTTATCTATATAAACTTATATTCTTTATACAAATGCCTAGTCAAATTAAGTACGACTAGGGAAAAGAAGCTGATAATTAATATAATAGCTCTATGTTAGTTATATAAACAGCATAAGATTATAAAAGTATAATGGGTTAATAGCGACAATAACCCCGCCAACATTATAACAAAGGCTATACTAAATAGAGCGCTGGAACGCCTAGTTAATAATAATAAGTTAACGGTATAAGTAGAGGGTTCTGTTTAAAGGCCTACAAACTAGGCAATAAGTGTATTTCCTTTATACGGTACGACTATTACTTGTTTCTTTCCTATTTGGGCAACTGGTTGCCTACGGCTTGAGTTTTAGACCGATTTTTTAGAGCGTACAATGGGGGTTTACGAGCCGATACAAAAGACTGCCAATATAGGTTAATAGCTATAGTAATAGCCCAGTCTGCCTTGGACCAGAGGCATATAGCTACTAGAAGAAACCAGCTAGCCAAATGGCTAGCTGGGCCGATACGGCCCGACGGCAATTAGAAGGGACTGTACGCGTATATGCCTAATCCCTTTAGCGTACAACGATAGTTTCCCTTCCGTTCCTTCTGCCAGACATCATCAACAACTATAGCAAATACACTCATTTTCACCCCCCCATTCAGACCTCTTCGTATACGGAGATTGACTTACCAACAATTATAAAACTACTTAGTTATATTATTATAAGAGTTTTTTTATTAAATTATATTAATATATTAAGGCTATTATAACTAAAGTATATATTAAAAGATATATACTTTAGTGCTAAGCTGCTAAAAGCCGTTAACTAATAGCAATATTAATATACTACTTTTAACTAGCTAATAGCAATGCTAAAACTAAATGTAAAGGTGCAGCTACACAAAAAGTAAAACGCTATATAAGGCTTAAATAGTATTATAATTCTATCTGCTAGCTAAGTACTATAGAGAAAGGATAAAGAAAATACTAAGCTTATTTATATATAAAACAGTGCCTTTTTAGCAAACCTTTAAACTTAGCTAAGGCTTTATAAGCCTTAGCCTTTTATATATTTTCTTTTTTCTAAAAACAAAGCAAACTTAGCAAGGTTATTTAGAGATAATAAAGCAAAAATGCTTATTATTATAGCTATATTTAAGCTAGCTTTTTTTAATAATATTAGTATTAGCAGTATAAAATAGTATTAATAATCTAAAGTAAGCATTAAGTAATAAAAAGCTATTTTCTTTATCTTTAAGGTTTCTTATGCCCTTTTTCTTACATATTAAAAACTGGCTAATTGCTTAATTGCAAACTTATTATAATTAAAGCAAAGAGCAGCTAGCTAAGGCCGCCGTTGGCTTTAATTAGCGCTTTTTATAGTTATTTTATTATACTTATAAGTTTTACCCACGCTTTAAAACTAGCCTACTATATTGTTAGTTAAAATTTATCCTAACAAGGCTTTTTTATCATTAAACAGCTAAAAAAGCTAATTTTAAAGTGCTAAGTAAGTTTAACCTTTGTTAAAGCTATTAACTCTAAAGCCTAAAGCAAGCTAAAAACTTTTTAAATTTTAAGTTTAACTTAGAGTTAACTTAGGCCCTTGTTAAGCTTACTTTTTAAGTAAAAAAATGCTTTATTAATTCTTTTAATCTTTTAATAGCCTTTAAAACTCTACTATCTAGCTACTATTAAGGGTTTTAGCCTTTTTTTGCCCTAATTATAAAAAGTGCCACTATTAACTTATTTTTCTTTCGCCTTTCTAGTAGTTTAAATAATTATGCTTAAAATAGCCTTTTTTTCTATACTTATAGCATATTTTTATTATTATTGCTATTATTGCAATGTTTATATTTATTAGGTTTTTAAAAGTTATTATTATTTTATATTTAGCAGCAATTGCAAAAACTTTATTATAAGCTTAAAGTAATATTATAAAGTCTTTATACTAAGCTAGCTATTTTTTTATCTTTTTATTAAGTTAAGCTTAAGCTATCTTGCTTAAGCTAGCTGCTAAAAGTATAATCTTATAATTATTTAGCTAAGCTTTTACTTAAGTTATATAAAAAAGCCTATTATATTGCACAAGGTATTTTGCTATAGTTTTTTAATTTCGCTGCTAAATTATAACTAAGCTAAGCTTAGCTTTTTATTATTTATAAATATTTTTAAAGCTTTTTTTAATAAAGCTAAAAAATACTTTAAAGTTTAGCAAAGTTATTATAGTTATTACTATTAAAGTTTTAATATATAGTAAAAATTAGTTTTAAAAACTCTTAAAATGATTAAAAACGTAGAAAAACTAAGTAGATTAATTATTAATTATATCTTTATTAATAGCAAGTTTTTTACAAATCTTAATAAGCTAAGCATTAAAAAGTTTTTGCAACGCTAGCTTTTTTATATAAGAAAAAGAGTGCTAAAGATTTAATTTAGCTATTATTATTATTATATAATTGCTTAAAGTTAAAAGTAAAGAAAAATAAAATTAATATAATAATATAGCTATATAAAAAATAAAACGCTATATAAGGCTTAAATAATATTATAATTTTATTTGCTAGCTAAGTATTATAAAAATAAAATAAAAAAGACACTAAGCTTATTTATATATAAAGCAGTGCTTTTTTAGCAAACTCTTTAACTTAGCTAAAGCTTTATAAGCCTTAGCCTTTTATAATATATACTTTTTTAATTTTTAAGTTTTAATTTATTTTTTTAGTTAATAATATATAATATTATTAATTATATATAATTTTTAAACTAATTTTAACGCTATTTATAAAACTTATAT
>JALRMF010000253.1:0-71866 GCA_026120015.1 Dendrostoma leiphaemia | reverse complement strand
AAGCTTTAATAAATAAAGTTGCTTTAAATTATAAATTAGTTATTTATATATATAACTTTGTTTGCAAAGATAAATATAAATTTAATTTAAAAGCTTAAAATTTTATTATTTGCAAATAAGCTATTTATAAATATAAAAAGTTTAATAGTTAAGAAGTTAAAGGGTATGTATTATAAGCTTTGTTAGAGGTTGTTTGCTTGCTAGGCAAGGTGCTTATTTAGCGTGGCATACTTAGCTTTGCTAGGGTCTAGGGTTTAAGCAGCAGTAGAAAGGTTAAATGCTGCTTTTAGCTAATAAATTAAGGCAATATAAGCACTTTAGGCCTTTTATTCTAGGTAGCATTAAGCATAGTTTAAAGATTTAGCGTTAATAATAATAATTTTTATACTTTAACCTTTTTATTATAAAAGAAGGTTATTGCTGTTAAGTAATAATTTGGCGTTGTTAAATTTAAAGAGTATTTTTATTATTAGCAGCGTTTTAGGTTTAGCTTAAAACTTAGCCTTCTCTAGCTCCTTATCTTTAGCAGCTGCAAAAGGAGTTGTTGCTAAGATTAGGGTATTATTTGTTTATATGCCTACTAGGCTAAACAACGATGGTGGCCCTTTTATAATCTAAAGAGACGGGTCCTTACGTTAGAGGGCTATGCACTGCTCTTTGCCAGCAGTTAACACCTTTGCAGCACCTATATTAAGAAAAACGCTTTAAAAACAAAGTCTGAAATAGCGGTCTTTAATAAGGAATTGCGTGGCTAAAATACTTGCCTTAGAGAGGCTAAAGGCATCGTTACCCGTTATATAGTATAAAAACGCTTGGTTTATAAGGTACTAGGTAACAGCGGTGCTGTCTTTATTATTCTTACTAAAATTCTTATAATTATTGTTACCTTATAGCTATTATTAGTTAAAGTTATACCCTTTATAATCTGCTAAAAAGACAGCAAACTTATTCGCTAATACGCTTATAAACTTATACTAAGTAATATATTAGTTTTTTACTTACCAGCATTTATTATATAAGTGCTTAATTAATTAGCAATCTTTTTTGCTATAAATATAGCATTTTTTTTTAAATTACTATAATAGTTACCTTAACTGTGGTTGCTATAGTTGTAGTTGCTAAAGTTATAGCTATTAAATATAATAATCACTGCTGGGTCCTGTGGGTTCCTAAAGTGCTAAAGGGTTTATGTTAGCAGAGACGGTTAAAAGAGTATACTAATTGTAGTAACAAAGACACTATTGTTTTATAGCTAGCGAATAATTACTAGCGGTAAAGCTATTTAAGGGTAAATACTTAGATTAACAACTAAAGAGCTATTTACTAAATTTATCTAATAGTAAGAAATGTGCTTAAAGATATATCTAGCTCTTTAGTCTTAGATTATTTAGCTTATTTAGCTTATAGCTATAATCTTAATAATTCTAATAATCTAATAATTCTAATAATCTAATTATCTTTAATAATTTAATAATCCAGCCTACTTAGATTATTGCTAAGTTACCTATAATTCTAATAATTCAAAGATTATGTAACTGCTGCTAACTTATTCTAGTCTTAATGGAATGAGTGGTTTGTTTGTATAAACGGAGTATAGGAATTGCGGCGGCGGAGGTTTCTTTTCCTGCAACCCTTTTTACATGCTAATCTGCCCCAACCGTCGTGGGTTATAACACTATTGCTATAGCTACCGCTATAATAGCTATTATATAAACAAAATTCTTCTTTACTATAAAAAAAGCTTTAGCTGCGGTTATTATTATAATAATAGTTTAAATAATATTAGTTATAAGGCTTGTTATTTAGCTTATTAGCAACTATTTAATAGGAAAAAAGATAATTAAGGTGAGTTTTAACCAACAAACATAGGTTTAAAAACAGTTTTTTACACTTTTTTGCTAGCTTAAAAAGAGCATGCTTAAGTTTGTATACTCTATGGCACGCTTAGATTACTGTGGTTCTTAAGGCTCTTTTACCCTTAAAATTAAGGCTAAGGGCGCATTAGCATAGCTGCAGTTTATTAAGCAAGGCTTAAAGCACTTTATAAAAGTTTTTTTTAAGTAGCTGCAGCCTTATCTTAGTAAACGTTATAAAGGTTTAATTAGTATAATAGTAGTAATAGTTTACTTTTATATTAAAGTGCTTTTTAATCTTTTAATATGCTATTGTAAAGTTATTTTATTATTTAATATAGTGAATATAGTAGGTTTTAGCTTAACTTATAAGGATATAAGAAAATATAGCGTGGAATTGCTTAGTAGCAATGCTTGTGTGCTAGTAAATGCTAAAAAAAGATCTGCACTTTATTATTTAACAAATTATATAATTTACTTATATATGCTTTTTTATAATCTTACATTTTTATAAAAAGAAAAGATAGATTAGGGTTAATTGGGTTGTTTTTAGTAGAATAAGAAGGGAGGGTTTTATATAAGTTATATTTTAAAAGAGGGGTTTAAGGTAAGAGTGTATTTATTGCTAGGTATAATTAATCTTGTTGTATATATATATAAATAAGTTTTTTAAGCAAGTTAAAGAATTTATGTTAATATGCTAGGTTATTATATCCTTTAGTATTTTCTCTCTTTTATATAAGTAAAAACATAGTTGTTTAGTTGAGATAAAGATGCTATCTTAGTTAAAGAAGTAGAGTAGGTTAATCTAATTAAAAAAGGGGAAAAAGAGGTTATTTTAGTAAAAGAGAAAGTTATTGTTATAATTTCATTGCATTTTTAATAAACTCTATTAAAAGGGCTTTTGCCGCTTTGTATAGTTGCAATAGCAAGCAGGTGCTAGGCTTAAAGATAA
The DNA here is from genome assembly GCA_026120015.1 of Dendrostoma leiphaemia. NCBI lineage: Eukaryota > Fungi > Ascomycota > Sordariomycetes > Diaporthales > Erythrogloeaceae > Dendrostoma > Dendrostoma leiphaemia. The sequence goes on along the minus strand of JALRMF010000253.1, from coordinate 69,058 downwards.
TTGTCTTAAGCTTTTTTTTATCCTAAGTAGGTAGGTTTTTTATTGCAAAAAGGGCTGCAAACTACTGTTTTATCTTACCTTTCTTTTTTTTAATATAAACTCTTTATTTGCAAAAAAATCTCTTTAACTTATAATAAAAACTTATATTAACTATATTAAATATTTCTTTAATCTACCTATTAAATCTTTTGCAAAAGGCATAAAAGAAGTTATTTGTTAAATAGGCTTCCTTGTATACATACGTATCAAGTATAAACAAATAACATAATAAAGTAGAGACAAAATTATATTTAGCTCTACCTCGTACGAAAGAAAGAAAACAAAGTCTCCTGCCTCGTACAAAGGATTTATATACGCGTTTCAAGCACACGTAACACGCGTGCCTAGTCCTAGTCTGCTAAACCACTTTGGTGGTCGGCATCGGCATTTCTACTAACCCTTGTACAAAGCCACAATGCTATTTATTTCAACACTAGCATCTTTTCTTTTGCAGCTTGTACGGTTATATATATAAAAACTATAGAGAAAAAACTATGGTTCTCACAAAGAAAACGCACCGTAGACCTTATACTATTCCAGCAATTAAATGCTAGAAAAAGTAATTATACCTATAAAGATTATTAAAAACCTCGCTTTCCAGTAACTACCCGTATATAATATATTACGTATAGTTAAGTCTTTTGCCTTTTAAGTGACTCTCCATATAAAAAAAATCATATATGGCCCTTATTACCTCTTAAGTTATAAACTTCCTTTTAGTAAATTATAGGCACTTGCCTATTAGCGTTTAAAGTAATTTATACTTCCGACTATATATAAAATATAAAAAACCTCGTTCCCAACTTGGCTTTTAGTCTTCTCTCTCTCTCTTTTTCCTTTACTAACAACCAACTTTTAACTATACGTAATCTTTCGTCTTTTTTCCTTTTACGTACATTACCACTAACCTTCTAACTTGCGTAAATATCTCATACGCAAGCAAACAAACGAAAATTTAATCACCATAGCAGCTCCCACCTCCGTCGCAAATATTCCAGCCTAGCTGATCTTTTATACAACCTTTTTAGGTATAAATGCCGGCCGTTAAGCCTTCATTATATACCTGGGCTTTAATGCCCAGTTTTGTGCTAATGCCTTTAGCCTTTATAAAAACATATATAGCATATTATTGTTTCCTCCTATCATATGTTTATAAACTAATAAAACATAAAACCAAAAGTTGGCCCTAGCCAACTTGCCTATAGCTAATATATAAGTTAAGGTAGGCATTAACTAGGGACATATATCTCTAGCTTTTGCTAAAATTGTACAATAAGACTTGTACTTTACCGCACTATAAGTTCATCTTTTGTTTTTATCTCTATATAAAAAATTAACGTCGTCCAACATCATCGCCAGCGTTGGCCACCGTGCAAACGTCAATTATAATTATACATATAAAAAACCAAACTTCTTCGCCAACCCCTTTAGCAACTATATACGCATGGCAAAGTACTAGCACAGCGCCTACGCTAATTATATTTAGCGCTTGCACGCTATTTAATGCTAGGTAATAGGTTGTACGGTGGAAATATTAAAGGTATCTAGTGGTCGTTAATAAAAAGGGATTTCTTAGTAGCTTGTGCAAAATAATATAAATAGAAGAATAAGAACTTTTACTTTACACAAAACATATTTTGTCTAACTATAATTATTATTTCTCTCTGTCTTATTAGTTAATATATCTTTTAATTCATACAATAAATTGATTTATCGAAACTAAAATGTCAAGGGCAATATTGGGTTTACCTTTCATATACACATCCGCCGGATTATCGCTGCTATTGATCTACTAGACCTTCGAAATCTCTCTCTTTTCGTACAACTCTCAAAGAGTTATAATATCAATCATTAGTCGTTTTTCCTGTATCGTTCCAAGCTTAACCAAATAATCGTATATAGAGTAGGAGTTTATATAAATTACTAGTGGGATTTGGGGAAGGTTTAGTCGATTAGTGATTTTTCTTAGAGTTATACATAGGGTAATTCTAATATCAAATCTATTCACTATTCTATACAGCTTACTAGCCAATACGCTTTTAGTAACCCTTTTGCATTTAGAGAAATTCCAGTATACAATGTTTCTTTAAAAAGTTAAGTTATGCTTTATATAATCTATCTCTTTACTAAGCACAATAATAAATCTTAGCTAGAAAAAGAGGTCTTGGTTGTTAATAAATAACCCATCAGTAAAAACAAATAACTTTGCATGGGATATATTAAAAGAAATATACCTTAAACCTTTTTATGCGTTGTTTATTTGCTACTAAATCCTCTTATTTAAGAATATAATGTTTTCCTTCTCAGGTATACAAACCTAAGCTGCGACAAATAAATTATACAAAGCCTCTAGCTGTAAAATTAATAAAATATATGCTGCTTATGCGCGCTAAGAAACATATTGCTAGGCTGCGTCTTCTGCACAATAATTAACAAGCTAAAGATCATTAGCCTAGCCTTTCTATACGAGGATAACGTCCTTGCTGTCTAACTCAATTCAGCCGCTATTAAACTCTAACAGATTGTCGTACAACAAGATCGCCTTAGGCTTCGTGCAGTAGCCCTCCTTCTTCATCTCGTCTTCCTCACAGCGCAAAAAGCTTTTCATACCAAAGCTAAATATATCATCGGTCTATAGAGCAGTAATTCCAAATTTATGCAGACCGTCCTTAGACATTAACAAACATAAATTGTATGTTAAGATATCTATATTTAGATTCTTTATATAGTGTATATAATACGTCTTATACTAATATAAACTAGACTTTGCTAATTCGTACAAAAGCTTTTGAATTTAGAGAATAGTGCCCTTAGGATATTTGTCTTGGAGTTTTTTGGGAAAAGATATTAGAATAACTCATATAAAATTATTATAACTTTATACATATGCCTAAGTAATATCCCGCATTTTTCCATATATATCAAAGTTTTTTATTAACATAGGGCTTAGTGCGAAAATAAATCACTGGCTTATTCGCTAAATCATTAATACTTGAGTTAAGACCCTATTTTTTCCATTATCTTTATACCCTTAGATAACTAGCCTGCTTTTTTTATATAAACATATTATCTTGCCTTTAATCTCTTATACCAATCAAGTCTTAAAGATTCGTTTATTTTAATAAACATAAAAATTATGCTAAATCATCTTAAAAACACTTTATACAATTAAATCATTAACCTTTATAACATTAAATTCCTTAAACAAAGCGCTTAAAGTTATAATAACACTATTCTCCCTAAGCTTAATAGCCAACGTACAATTATTCTTTTCCTTTTATATAAAATAGGTCTTTGTACAAATAGCCTTAGATAGTCGTCCCCTTTAATATATCCTTTAGGTAAGATAAATTGTCGCATAAGTCTTCTTTTATAATTACCCTTTATAATAAACTACTAAAGGTTTTTATACAGCAAGAGTAACCTTACTATCGCTATTGCTAATATTGTTTTCTAAGGGCAAATAATACAATTTTACATGCGTACATTTAAACTTCGCTAGTCTATTAGTTATATCAAAGACTATATCTTATCCTTCATACGCCTAAATCTCATACAGGCCTTGCCACCCTTGCCTTTCTCTTTATACTAGCACTTTGCTGCAAAGCGGTAGATCTTGGACTATATACGGCTAAGGTTCGTTTTTAGTATTAATCGCACGATTAATCTCTACCTAAGTATAGATTTTCCATAGTTTATCTATAGCCCTAGAGACTGCTTTCGCACGAGTAACTTGGTTAAATGATGGTGGCGAGTTGTAATTAATTTGTAGGTAGGTGTTAAAAACGAGTAACGTTGGTATAAGGCCATTTAGTCTAGCTATATTGTTTAAAGCTTTGAGAGCTATCTGGAGGATTGTACGCTTATTAGTATTATAATTAATTTTTTTCTTAAAGATGTTATACGCTCTCTTTAATAGTATGTAGGCTTTTTTTACCTTATCAACTGTCTAATATGCCTTGATCGATACTTTTTTGCACATATATCCTACAATTTATGCATGTCTTTTAAACTCTTAAGACGCAAAATTCATTTTAGCGTCATATATAATAACGTTCAAAGATCTAAGATATATAAAGATCCAATATTTATATAAAGCATCCTATACGCTTTATGCGTCCTTTTTATCCAGGAACTTTTTAGCTTGGTATAAAGTTGAGGCGTTGATAATATAAAGAATATTGCTATTAGCAAAATGTACAATATCTACAAAAATTTTATAATTAAAATTATAATTATCTTTTAAAGAAAACTTAAATCTTTATAATAACTATTTATACGTTTAGCAATAATAATAAAACTTTTAAATCTATTTTAAAGTTGAGTAGTCTATATTGTGCATTTTAATATTCTTTAGCAACTGGTATAACCTATCTATATAAGTATAATCGAATTGTTAATGTAATTGTTAAAGTTTATGCTTTGAAAAAAATATAGCCAATTCTACCTTTAACAAATTAAAGAATAAATATCCCTACTTTCATACAACGGAAATAGAGACTCTATCATCTCTTTGTATAATAATATTTATTATATTATTAAAATATGCACCTAGGCGATTTGCATCTTTGAGAAATAGTAGGAATAAAGTGCTAGTGTCTAGCATATAGTATATAATCTCTTTTAATGGGCTTTGTTTCACTATAGTATTAATTACATAAAGGAAGTTTCCCCTTTTAAATTTAAATAAATAAGGTAATGTCTCTTAAATAATCTTTGTGCGTAAGTCTTTCCTTATATATGCAAAGGCTTAAGTCTTGCCAATAGTTAATAGCTTAAATGCTTTAGTATTTTATAGCTTTCTTTAATACTTATGCAAGTATTAATTCTTTAAAATAAATAATATTAGTTTTAGTAGTTTGTATAATAGATTGTACATACTAAGCCTTATTGTGCGATAAATAAATAAGGTAGAAAGCAGATAGCCTACGGCCTTTTGCCCATTTTCTTTAGATTTTAAATTATATATACTTAGGCGGTTAAATTTATCGCCTTTATAATCTTAAACATAGGCGAGCATATTGTCCTTTAATAATAGCTTAATACTAACATTTTTATATAAGATAAAATACCTTATACAAAACCTTGCACGCTCCTCTAGCGTATAGTTTATTAACTAACATCTCTTTTTTTTACATATAAAACATTTCTTATTTATATAGTTAAAAGATTTTTAACCAAAAAAATTCTCTCGTGCAATAAACGCAAATTTAAGTCGCACCTTCCATTTTAGGTTAAATAACTTTTAAAAGCCACTTTTAATATATATATGGTTTGTTAGATACTAAAAGATATACAAATTAACCTCTGTTAAAAAAATCAATAATTTCCTCTCAAATGCCAACTTAATAGCCGTACACATATCTGAAAATAACCCCTTGCACATAGGCTTCTGCTAAACAAAAGCTATCTCAAGCTCTAATACACCACAACACACCTTCTCTACTACTATATAAAGCTAGATCTCGCCCTAATACCCAGCTCCTAGTGCTTATTATATAAGCTGCATTTTATCCAACAAAATCTCTAGCACATCTGCTAATATCTTATCTAAGTTCTCCTTCTTTAGTTATACAAAAGTCAAGCTGCTTTAATCAGCCTAATACTAGCTATAATTAATGCAATAATTAAAGTAAGTATTAATTATGCAATAAATATTATACCAAATCTTATTAAGGCCAATATAATTAAAATAAAACTAGAGCGCACAATCTAAGAAAACGTACAATTATATAGCATAGTATTCCCACTCGTTAATTCCAAGCTGCCTGCACACAGAGATGAAAATTCTTGCTTTGTCGTATAAAACGTTGTATGGTTTCCTAGTATAATTTAGGTTTTTTCGCTATACTTTTGCAAAAGCTTAGACTTAGCTTAGTAAACATATATCATTTTATACGCGCCTTAGAGATAGCAACTTAAAAAAATTATATCTTAAGTCTATAAAGGGAATTAGAGGAATTTATACAGAAAAGCTATGGTCCTTATAGACAAACTATCGTTCTAGTAGGACTATGCTACTCTCCCTATCGTACAAACAAGGTCCTTAGTTCTAATTCTCAGGAATTATGCAGTTTCCCTAACAAAGCATTATACAAGCTATTCCTAAAAGTGCTGCCTCCTTTATTTATCTATATTCTTTATGCAAAGCTCCCTAATTATATAGGTCTTCTTAGTGCTCTTATTAGTCTTGCCGCTAAATTTAAGGGTTATATATCTATTTCTCTTTTAAACCTAATAGGTTTTTAAACTAATAAAAGGCTTGTTATGCGGGCTGTTAAAGAGCAAAGCTTATAAGTATCGATTGCATAAAAATTTATTATACAAAAGTTGTTAAAGCCTTAGTATTTGTATAAAATTATTGGGCAACAAAGTTATAACTAAGAAAATATATAAGCTAGCTATCTAATATATTGGTCCGTTCCTTAGAAAAAACATATCCCTAAGACTAAAGGGTATCTCAAAGTGCACGTTTAAAAGTCCGTATATCTTATTTAAACTAATAAGTTATCCAGCCTGCGAAATCTTCTTTATACAATCGTACAACCTTATCTAAAGATAAAAGACCTTTATATTTGGAGATAAGTTAGCTAATATATATATTAATTTCCTTTAAATCTAATAGCTGGGTAATATCAGGAACCTTATCCTAATAACTATATAAAATGCCTATTTTCTATGCTGCTAAGGATATTAGGCTGCCCTCTGCCATTTCTTTGTATAAAAAAAAGTCTTTGTTGTTGTCTTCGGGTTATTCTTAGCGTTCTTAAGGTTGCTAACGCCCTTAGGGTTATTATTTTTGCTTATCTCTAAACTTATATACACTAGCAGCTGCGGATAAATTATCTAGATTTAAGATACTTATTATTAAGGCGTAATTATACACCGCATACAATTTTTAATTTGTGCAAAGGTTTTAAATAATCTTTTAGCCTTTGCCTTTTTATAAAAAAAGATCTATATACGCCTTTTATCGTACAGTTTGCTAATAACTTATTTAGCTTAATAAACATAAAAAATAAGATTAAGCATAATAATACCACTGCGCACTATCATACGCTTAAGAGCACTTATTATCTTATTATTTTTGCTAATTTATACTTGCTAGCTGCAAATACTAATTAGTGTTAAATAGGCTTCCTTGTATACATATATATTAAATATAAATAAATAATATAATAAAGTAAAGATGAAATTATATTTAACTTTACCTCGTATAAAGAAAAAGAGACAAAGTCTTTTACTTTATACAAAGGATTTATATACACATTTTAGGCATACGTAACACGCGTGCCTGGTTTTGGTCTGCCGAACCACCCTGGTGGTCAGCACCGGCATCTCTACCAGCCCTCGTACAAAGCCGCAATGCCATTTATTCCAACATTATTATTATAAAGCTTTTTAATAGTATAATTGCATATTGCTTTTGTAACTAAGGTTATTAAGTATATATTAAATAAATTTATTGTAAAAGGAGCAAACTAAAGAGTTAGGTTAATGATAGATTAATTAATCTTATTAATTTAGCTTTCTTTTATAAATTCCTTATATGTAAAGTTGCTAGAGACAAAAACTAACTCTTAAGCAAACTTTTTATTGTTTGCTATTGTTAATAATTATATAAAAAGGTAAAGAAGATTGTTGTTAGTTAGTTAAGAAAAAGTTTAATATATTAGTAAACTATTACTAAAGGGTATAAAATAAAATTATGCAAAAAGAAGCAATATTAGAAAAACTTAGCTTATATATTTTATTTGCCTTTAAAGGGGTTTTTATATAAATAAGTAAATGGCGGGGTAGTTGCTAAGGTAATAAAGTATAATTTTTTAAGTTTTAGTAAATATATTTTAATTATGCAATAAAGAAAAATTATAAGGTTTATTTAAAAGGGTTATTATTATATAAAAAACTAGTTTTTAAAGCGTAGTAAAAATAGTAATATATATATTGCTAAGTATAATTATTAAAAAGGTTATAAAGCTATTTGCAATATTATTTTATATTAAAGACGCTTAGCAAGTATAATGTATAAATAAAAGCTAGTTATAAAGATTAGCATAATACCTTTTTTTGCAAGATTTTTATAAGTGTAATATTATTAGTAAACTGCTTTAAAGGTAAACTATTTCTTTTACTTTGCTATTTATAGTTAATTAATTTAATTACTAATTAATATTAGTAGAGTTTTACTTAATTAAATAATGCATTATTAAGTTATATAATTTATTTATAGTTTGTGGTTGTTGGAAAAAAAAAAGGCTATTTATGTTAAGGAATAAGGCTATAAAAGGTAGCTTATGTCTCCTTTTATTCTATACTAGCTGTAGCTAGCTAGCGCCGGTCTGCGGCGGACCGGTCCTCTAATTAAACAAACGTAGGCCTAGTCCTTCTTTTTAGCTATAAACCTACATTATTTTAGTTATTTTAGCATTTTTAAAGATTTAATAAACTATTTTTAATAACATATTACTTTTAATAACTTTAATAATTAGCTTATATAACATTTATTTTTTATATTAATTCTTTTATAATTTTAAAAACTTTAATATTTTGCTTATTATATAAATAAAAATAACTGTTAGAATAGTGGGTGTAGCAACTGGCTGATAGCTAGCCTGGGGCAAAGCCCGGGCCTAATCGGCCCCGGGAACGGAACGGAGCTAGTCCCAATTGGGACAGGCCTTCCACCTACAAATAGCTAGCCAGTTGGACTGGCCTTTGGCCTTCCAACTTAGACCAAACAAAACCGCATTCACATAACCAAAGTAAACGTTCTTAGACCACGCCGTACGTACGTACAAAGGTAAGCTATACTAACAATAACTAAGCTAAAAAGTATCTTTAATATAAAAATAAAAGATTTAGTATAGTTATTAGTTAAGATTCTAGCTAAGATTAATAGCTTTAAGCTACTATTATTATTAAGTTAATTTTGCAATGCTGTAAATTTAATAAATTATATTATAATTAAAGCTAACGACAAAAAGGCTAAAGACTTAAGCTTTTATTACATTATAGTATTTAGGTGCTATTGAGTTAAAAGTAAGGAATTATAAGAGAAAAAGCAAAAAATTCTCCTAAAAACTCTTTGGTATCTGTTTTGCTAGAGAGCCCCTGCCAAAGTAGATAAGCAAAGGGTCCCCTGCTTTGCCAAGGCTCGCTTATTTCAAGACTTATGGCAGGAACATCCGTACACTGAGCATGCGCATGTCATCCGCAATATCGCATCTGGGTCTTTTTGCTGTGCCCACTCTGCTGCGCCTCCAACTTACAGATCAACATCCCGTTTTGCATGCTGTATAGCGGCGCGGATTCTGATGTACGCGTATGGATTGCGAGACGAGATGCGACAGGCAACTTAATTTCCGCGTCGGATTTTAGCCCCCAAAGCGACTCGTCGCCGCGTTCCGTGCCTGGGTAATCCAGATCTCGCCGCAGAGTATTTGAGGACAACTCTATGCTCTCGGCTCCAAACTCTATCTCTCTAGCAGCAACGCCCCTCTTCGCACCTTCAAGACTCAGAACTGCTCTTCCTTCTCAATACATGCACCATGGCACCGCAGACGTGGCTCATTACTGGCTGCTCCAGCGGCTTCGGCGCTGAATTTGTGCACCAACTCAGAGCCCTGGGGGACAACGTCATCGCCACCGGACGAGACGCTGCAACGAAGCTCGCGCACCTCAAGGACAGCGGCGCGAGTATTCTGGACCTGGATGTAACAGCCTCCGAGGATGTTATCGCCGCTAAAATAGAGGAAGCCTGGGGCCTGTACCCTGGTGGCATTGATGTCGTTGTCAACAATGCTGGCTATATTTTGAGTGCTGCGTTCGAAGAACTCACGTATGTCTCGTGATCAAGTTGGCTATCTCATCTTGCTGTGTCGAGACCACATCCACTGACACCTTTGACAGACAGCATGACTTGGAGGCTGTGTTCAAGACCAATTTCCACGGCCCCCTCAACATCACCCGCGCGGTGCTTCCAAAGCTGAGGGCCAAAGGGACGGGAACTCTACTATACATAAGCTCTCAAGCAGGATGGCAGTATGTCTTTCATACGATTTCGACCATCTCTTCTTCAGTTGATGATATCGTGTGCTAACAGGGCAACAGTGCCGACCCCAGCGCTACTGGATATTGTGCAACCAAGTTCGCACTTGAAGGTCTGCCTCTTCCATACTTTGTATCCTACATGACCATTGAGCTATTCTCACCGAGTCTTGCACAGGAGCCGTCGAGTGCCTCGCGAAGGAGCTTGCTATCTTCACGCCGGGGGTCAAGGTATTGCTTGTCGAGCCAGGCTACTTTAGGACCCGTGCCTTCAGCAACATCAATCACGTCGCCCCACGTGTGGATCTTTATGCCCAGTTCAATGCTGGGGTGCAGGCGTTCGAGCAGAGCGTTGTAGGGAACGAGCCTGGCGACTCCACGAAAGCCGTCACGCGGATGATCGAGTTGACCAAGGGTACCGGGATGGCTGCGGGCAAAACGGTTCCGCTGAGGGTCCCACTTGGAACCGATGGATGGACCCGGATCAAGGCCAAATGCGACGACACATTGAAGATCTGTGATGATTGGGAGGAGGTTGCCAAGAGCACGGACGCTGAACAGATCAAAGCTTAGTAGCTGCAAGTAAGTGAGGCAACCTTGGAAGTCGAGTGCACCTCGGAGGAAATCATGACTCTCGTGTCATCCTTGCCTTTCGGGAAATGGATCTCAATCAAGATGTCTTCCGACCCATAGATGTGCCCGACTTGGATGCACAGAGGAGAAGTTGGCGCACCTGAGCCGAGGCGCAACTAAAGAGCCCAAAATGGAAAGTGACATGAAAATCCGCGCTGGGGCATGGGTTAGGAGAGCGTTGACTCAGTGCATCGCCCTGCAGGAGAGCTATCACTTACTATAGTCCATAGTATAAGCTACTATGTACTAGCTAGATTTCCCGAACTACTCACATAAGCCGGATTGCTGTCGTCGAGGTTGAGGACAAGACCGTTTTCTACCTACTATACGTCTTGGCCTTCTTGCCGTTTCGCCTTGAATCGTCGCCTTATCTCTTGTCACTGTCACGAATACCAGTTATTCATTGAACAACTACAAACCCCTGGGTAGGCATCATCTCTCAAGTGTGCGAGCAAACTCCAAAATTCGTAAGTTTTCATATCCATCCACTGTCACCCCCCCCCCCCCACGCATGATTCATGGAGCTGCACCGTCGCCTATGCAAATTTGGAACGCACGTCACATTGTCAGGCCTCCCGAGGTCGAAGCAAATGGTACTCATCACCATCCCATGAGCAGGGCAGCGTATGTTTCATCCTCCCCCGCGTCACCCGTCAGAAAGATTGCGCGCGCGCGGTCAGGTACCGGCAGTCGAAGCGGATACCTATGCAGGAACCGGACGCACGCCAACCTTGGAAGTGCACGTAGCCACGCCCCCCTCCCTCCCTCGGTCAGCTAAGTGCCAAGTGAATCGGACGCTTGGTCAGGAATCCGATAGCTTTGTCAATCGTGTATCCAACAATGGCAGGTGGGCACGGTAGGGTCCAGTCTGGCTCGCTTTGGGTCCGAACGTGGAGCGGTACCACGTCAAGCCATGATTTGAGGGCGCAGGAAGTTCGAAGCAGTGGAGACCGAGCATGTTGAGATATAGACAGGGGATTTCAGAGGCTGCTCGTATCGATAGTGATTCCTCAAAGATGAATGGCCGTGTCTCGAGATGCTCAGAGCGTAAGTCACTGTCGCACGAGCCTCGAAACTTCTCTCTGTCTTCTCTTGAATGGCTTCTCACTGTGGCACCTCGTGCATTTTGGGTCTGCGGATGATTTGTAAATTTCGACCAGCTCACAGACATGACCCTCGGGGAAGTACGCATAGACCTTGGGAACCTGCCACTTGCAATGAGATTAGACTTGATCTCTTGGACGAATTGTCGAGACTAGAAAAAAGGCTAGGGTCTTTTATCAAGCAGAAGCCCAAAATGAGCCATTCAAGATGAGGTGAAAATATGTAGTACATGGGCTATTGTAGATACAGCGAATCCACACCTGCCACGGAACGCAGGTGCCCCAGCCCAATAGCCACTTCACTGAAGCCTATCTCATTTGTCCTGTGAAATCGCCTGCCCATAATGTTGCGTCAGACGCTTTTGATCATCATCCGTGTCATCGGGAACCCGCATCCAGTTATCACTATGATTCGGATGGACGCTCATCTCGACTTGGTTCATAACGTTGATTCCAGGGCCAGAGGCTGGTCTGGCTCCGCGACCGCCGGTGATGTTTACTGAATTCTTCGTGGGGCCAAAGCGATAATCGTAGCCATTGCTCGGTGTGGCAGAGGACCTTTCGATACTTCCATGCCGCAGACAACGGTACAGAGGACGGTATGTTGGCATGGATGCTGCAAGAATGCCAATCATGAGTTCAGCAGTCGATGCTAACCCAGCAGGAATGTCGTCCCCTATCAAAAGCAACCATGTTAGCGCCTGGCGAGCCACATGATAACGGTATTTGGGCGCGAGCCGGAACTGCAGCTGCTTACAACTTCCATCGGCAGTGCTGCCGACCTTCTCCGCATAGGCCAACCTCACAATGCTCACAATGCAGGCACTATGGTGTTTAATTGTTTGTTAGTCTGTGGCCAGGACAGCGCGCGAAGCTTGACGAACTTGAGTGAGGATTTCTCAAGAACGTGACGTACCTGCTGCCCATAGCAAAAGTCAAGATGATTTGCCATTTCTTTGACTTCTTTGTGTGCAGTCGCCAAACCAAGGGAATAGGCATTAAAAGTATGGTGAAGTCGGTGATTATATTTAGAGCACCAGCGACTATCACAACAGCTCCGTAGTTGATGCAATAGCCACTCGAGATCGTCGTGTCCCACATGAAGGCAATTGGAGTGCACTGGAAAATGGCCGCCAAGCAGAATGAAATGGCCCATAGAATTATGAATGTGGCGACGGCCCACAGGCAAATGTGGAAGCGTCGAGAAACGAAGATCTCGTCGTACATCTTCAAGATGCTGAGTTTGATGAAGGCCATGGCGAAACAGTACGTGTTCTCGTCCGCAACGTTGAGCTGATGTGAAACTATCGTCAGCAGGAACCAGATCAACGTGGAGTGACTTGGGTTGATGGGAAGCACATACAATTTGCATCATGCGACCGTCTGTAATGAGAATGATGTGCCGTCCACCCCCATACTTAGTTGTCATGGCGAAGCAGATATCGAATGCAGCATAGAATATCTGCAAAAAGATGTCAATTGAAGCTGCGGCGCATGTGTCTGGCAAGCCGCCAACAGGAGGCGTCATACCCAAGCTATCACGAGTAGCCAGTCGCTCAGAAAGAATTTGAACCGGCCATGGACGAGCCTTCGCGACCAGAAACGCATGAGAATGAGAATGATGGATGCAATTCCGCACACAGAACAGCACACTATGATGTTGGGAACGAGCGTGTCGCTGGCGTGTGCCTCCATGTCGGCCACCTGCTGAGCGGTGGGGATTTTCGTCATCGTGAATGAAGTAAGTACTGAACAGAAAGCTGTTCTCCGTACAAGTGGGCTCTTCGAGCTCCTGCCAGGCCTTTTCCAATGCCAACGATCAGCTCTTATACGCTACTTATCAAACGACGACTGCATGTAAGCACCGAGTTTCAGAGCACCCCACGGCGTGGGCGAAGCACATGTCTCCACTCCCCCTCCCGGGTACGAGTTCGAAGGTGTTTTTCTCATGAATCGGAGAGTGTGACCCAAAGACGTTACCAGTTCGTGCATGGCCGGATGCAGAGTCCTGCAGATGCAGGATCCTGATAATGCGACATAAGCGTTGAATCATGCCTTCGCTGCAAGTATGTACAGAGAAATTGCGCTGTTTCTTTGGTGCGTCAAGTGCGGCCATATGTAAAACTGGTTCAACACATACGATTGTGGATCTTCTGCAGGGCTGTGGATGTGACACTTCGGTAATGCATCTATGTGATTGGTTCTAACATTTTCTACCCTTTTCTTTTTCTTTTCTTTTCTTATTATAAAAAAGGTAGTTGTCGCCACATAAAAGTTTTTGTATTGATTAAATTACTATATTGTACTTAGAAGTTATTCAGAATTTCATCACTAACATCCGAGAGGTCTGAATTGACTGCCGTGAGTAGCATCGTAAAAGTACGTTCAACAGGCCCCATACGAAGTACCCCAGGCTTCAACATGAAAGGTTGCATTGACGGAATCTGACTACAGCCTCGCTTCACATCATACGTGATCCACATCAGCCCGTCTTTGCATCCCACCAGTCACATGGCAGTAAAAATATCACAAGAGGCCCGAGATCGCCCAGGATCAGCTCCCGCACTCCGCCGAATTGCTTGGCCTTGCATCAGCAAAGTCGGAGGAGTCATTTCGGAACTTACTTTTACAGTCGTGGATCATATCTCACGTGGACTTCAACTGCCCCCGCTTGGACATGACCAGGCAGTCGACTTTCCGAAACCGCCATTCCTGTAGAGGAGCCCAACAAAGACATGGTGGCCATTGGTCAAGCTCAGCTGCAACGGATGCCAACTTTCATTCTGTCGATTGACGGTTCCTTCTGACCTTGATGGATAGTAGGCGCTCCATCGTCATACATAAGCGTTCCTCACTGCAGGATCGGCCATTATTCCGCAGACCTCGATGACCGTAGACCTAAATAGTACAAGCCCTGGAGTTCCCGCGATCCTCTTGCTCAGAGTCCGCCTACGGAGACCCTACTATTGCTCTTGTCCTTTGACAGGCGGTGAGGTTTTGTCCAACAGTTCTAGAGCTTTCTTACTCCAGTCTTATCATGTCGACAGACGGCGCCGCGCGCCCATTGGGCAATCTCGAAGTCTTCTTCAAGAAACTTGCTGACCTTGGAGCGCCTCTTGAGCGAGAGCACTGGGCCGTCCATCTTGCTTTGAGCCTACGGTTCACGGGGTGCAGCCCTCGGACCCCAGTATTCGACCCTGTGCCCTCTCTTCAAAGTGCCTGGCTGGCGGTCCGCAAACGGTACCCAGCCATCGGCTCGACCATCAGGCCTGCTCAACCTCTGGAGGCGGAGTCCGATGTCACGGCGAGCGAAGTCTTGACTATTCCCACTTTCGATGCCGCTCTTTGGAGCAAAGACACATTCTTTGTGCATCATGATGAGGATGATGCGAACGCTCTATTCAGTTCTCTTCGGCCAAAGCCGACGGCCACATGCCATTGGCTGCCCAAATCGTCCGAGGTCCTCATTCGATCCTCCCACTGGCGTCTCGATGGTGTTGGAATGGCAAAGCTAGGCCATTCCTTCCTGAGACTTCTAGCTGAGACGTTGCGAGCGACGGCCGAAGACATCTCACTCTCCACGTCGACGACTGCATTGGCCCCGGCCTCCTCCGAGCAGTCGCTACCACCGAGTATTGAAGAGACAGTCCGCGTCTGGAAAGAGTCACAAGGCGTGGAGGGAGAAGACAGCAGCTCATACTCCCGCCGCATCGAAGCCGGCGCAGACGCCTTGGTGGGCGAATTCCTTCGTGGTGTGCCGAGCATCGGTCTACCGACACGGGCAGACTCCGCCGGCGTCCCGCCAGGCGCCAGTGCACGGGTCGAAACCGGGCTCAACGCCTTGACAACGGCGAGAATCACCGAAGCCCGCCGGGCAAAGAAACTCAGCTTCACGGGCGCGGTCCACGCGGCCATCGTGCGGGTTGCTGCGAGACTTCCTCAGCATCCGCTCGCCAAGTCTTACGCCGCGTTCTTCCCCGTGGATTTACGTCAGCCGATCGTGTCCGCAGGGGCGGCGGCTGAAGACCAGTTAATGTTTGGGCTCTATTTCTCCGGTCTGCCCATCTGTATCGAGGGAGTAGTACCGGGAGGCGATGGCCGGGTGGAGGAATTCGATGAGATTGCTCGCGAGATGACCAAGGTCTACAACAGAGATCTGACCGCTTTCTGGAAAGCGCCTGATGGGCATCAAGTCAGCCTCATGGAGCTGGTCGAGGCCTATCTGAAAAGGACAACAAATCTGTTCAACACTCCAGTTCCCGAGGGGCTTCCACCGGTGGAGACGCCGGATTTGAGCGGACTTGGAAGGATCGAGACGTACTTGCAAAGAGAGTATCAGTCAGACCGCCAAGCTCCTAAGGTGGAGGTGTCTAATGTATGGGTCGGTACGGAGATGCTGAACAGATGTGTACAGTTTCACGTTTGGAGCTGGAGGGATGAATTGCACTTGGGTGCTTCTTTCAATCAAAGCTTTTATGAGAAATCCTCTGTATCGACGTTGTTAGACCAGATGGTGGGAGAACTCCTCCAAGGCTTGGAAGTCGACTGTTGATAGCCCCGGTTACTAGTAAAACGAGCTGCGACTTCCAACATGAAAATACACACCATTCAGGAATGTCAAGGCAAGACGCAGGCTGTTCGAAGTCTCCTGAGATTTTCTTCGGTACTAAGCAACATTGGAAACCACGTAGACGGACCGTGAAGACACAACATTCAAAAGTCCATCGCAGAAACGTTTGAATGATACCGTCGAGAGCGAGCTCAATCTGAAGCATCACTACGCTCAGAAACGTGAAAACCATCTACCAATGTCAAATCAATGGATACCAGTACCTCGCTTGTTGTCTAGGTCTCGAAAAGTCCCGCCACGTGCCGTTCCATAGCACCTGATCAAACTGTTGGAAGGCTTTTGAGGGAATGGTTGAGTATAAAAGTGAACAGATCTGCGAGGTACAGCAGCTTTGTAGCACGTGCCTGTAGTAACCAGGCAAGCCAAGTACATACCCAAGTATCCTTGAAGCAATGGTAATGGCAAAAGTTCCATCGGCATCATCCGTAAAGACGTAATCTGCATCCATCTTCGATGTCACGATGTCTCCCGAGTCCTCAATGTAGGTAGGTTTCAGATCTGCTAATGGTAGGCAGCAGTCAACCACCACACTTCTGTCCGCATGGGTGTAAGTTCAGCTTATGGTGCTTGTGGAACCGATAGGCCAACGTGGTGCTGGGACATCTGGAAACATTGAAATCAACAGTAGTCATGTAACCCAATTCATTTAGCCCACTGCTAAAGAGCATCTATTGTCGCCTGAGAAATTTATAAGCAAGGTATCAGGTGGGATGTCGGATCGTCTGCATGCGTGACCATGCTCAACAGGTTCTGTGGCCCTGTGCAGGTAGAGACAGCCGCGCAGCGCAACGAACACTTTGAGACCTACAGCCTCCCCTTGTCCTGGGCTGCCGTGGCCGCGTTTCCCTGTATCTCACCCACCAGCTCAAGGACCCTCTCGGCAGTCCCGTACGAGCCCTGATACCCCCACCCGGCATGGCCATAGTTGTGCACCACCCACACGCCCCCGATGACCTCCCTGGCCAGCCGGACGCCCCCCTCGCGGTACGGCCGGAGCCCGACCCCGTGGCGGATCACGTCCAGCCCGGCGACCCCCCTGCCGCCCGCGATCCCCGGGAACATGGCGACGACCCGCTGCATGATGCGGTTCGCGACGTTGGGGTCCGGGTTGGCGTCCCAGTTGCCCTTGGCGTACGTGCCGCCCAGCACCGTGCCGCCGCCCGCCGCGCGCGTCATGGTGTAGAGGATCTCCTCGGGCCCGTCGTCGCTGCTCGACACGCAGTACATGGCCGGGCTGACGTTGCGGACGACCACGACCTGCCCGCGCGCGGGGGCGACCTTGGCGTCCATGACGCCGCCGAGCTTGCTCGCCAGCAGGCCCGTCGCGTTGACCACGATGTCGGCCTTCCGCCCGTCGTGGTGCAATTCCGCGGCCTCGGAGATGTGGGACAGGGAGGCGCGCTTGAGCACGACGCCCAGCTTACGGCACTGCCCTACCAGCCAGGGGAGGTAGATCGCCGTGTTGATGCAGACGGAGCCAAACTCGTGGCCGTAGGCCATGCCTGGCGGGAGCTCTTTCTGAGGAATCTTGCGATAGTCCGGGAAGAAGGTGCTGTACCAAGGTTCTTGGTCGAAAAGGGACTCGCTGAGACCAGGTTTTGTTGTATTTTTGGGCTTGGTATCCGGGTCAGTGAAGGTGAACTTGGTGTGACGTGAGGAGACACTCAACTTACGTCCAGATCTTTTGCATTGCGATAGACCAGAGCCTCTGTTGGAGTCATTTGTGAGAAGCAGCTCAAGACGTGAGATCCCTTAGCTACTCACTTTGCAAGTGTATGCCGGCCTCTGGGACCTCGACGGCGAGTCTCCTCAGCTCAGGAAATGTCCTCCTTTCCCAACGGCTGTCCTCCTGCGATGACATTCTGCATCCTGGTCAGAGATAAAACATTGAGCACCATGAGGTTCTGCGTACGGTAGACAATTTGCGCCAGCCCATGGCGATGTGTACTGAATGTCATAGTCCCCGGGCATATGCTTAGCGACCACTGTCACCGCGTTGTCTTTGTCCTTCGCCAGGAGGAGCGCCGATGTGAGACCGACGACCCCGGCACTTCATCATCAGCAGCGTCAGCAAGTATGGCGAGAGTTGAATCGGTCGTTGGCAAGACTCACCCGACCACCACGATACGAGGCATTAGGTATGGTGCGCTGCGGGCGAGACTAGCCGTGAGAGCCTTAGGTAGGGTGCAAGGCCAGAGTCAGAATTCGGTCTTCAAGATGATGAAGACACACACGACGACAAGATCATGAGAACGGACAAGTGACTATTTATGGGAATGGGTACACTGTCATTTGTGCCATAATGGTGGGAGATACCTGATCAATCGGAGCTGCACCGGAGCCGCATCCCGGTCGATCGGCACGGCGACTCGTGTGACTCCAGGACGATGCCTCCACCTGGCCGGCAGAGCTCATCCTGGCGAGCAAATGGATCCTTGCGGTACAAACTTGAGAACCTCAACTTTCGTGGCTCAAGACAGCACGTTTCAGAGGCAAGAGGCCTCTGCGATGTTGCTGAGCAAGAATTTGCCCAGGATGGCATTGAGAATGGCCAAGCGTGACCGCGCGGTTCAGGGTTAACGTCGAGCTGCCTTGGCCCGAGACATGTTTGCATATGCACCATCCCAATACGGACGCGGTTCAGACATCGCCTTCTTGCAGATGATTGGAGAATGGAGCAACGAGGGGTTTGCTTATGCTGTGATGCCGACCTGCATGTCTCGTAGCCAGTTGGGGATCCGAAGGAAAGTCACCTGCGAGTAGTCTCCCGGGTGTCCGTTTGCTTCTACGAAACTGTGAGGACACACTCTGGTACAGTGAAGGCCAAGATTCAACGTGGTCAACCGAAGACCATTTCCCATCTTGGGGCTCAGAACTGCAAGACTTCGACGATGACCCAAATCAAGCCTTTCCGCGTACTCATCGCGGGTGGCGGGATCGGTGGACTCGCTGCGGCTCTAGCACTCCGCCTTCAGGGCCACGAAGTTGAGGTACGGCAGTTTATCATTATAAAGGGACTTGTTGTCCAAGGTTCCCCACGGCTCACCATCACACAGATCTTCGAGAAGTCGAAGTTGCACACAGAACTCGGCAACGCAGTCTACTGCGCGCCGAATTGCACAGCAGCCTTGAGCCACCTCGGCATCAATCCAGATGAGATCGGGGGCGTCCTTTACCGTGGTGTGAGTTTTCCAGGACTGAAGGGAGTCCCTGCAGACACTAAGAACAGACGGACGGTTTGTAGGCCAAATTCCTGGACGCAGCCAGCAACGTCCAAGCGGAACGAATCATCCAGGACGAGCAGAGAGCGACCTGGCTGGCGGTACGTGCTCGCCCGCCTCGGTCCTCGAGGCGTTGTCCCCGATGTCAAGATATGCTCATCAGGTCTCACCAAGCAGGAATGGTATCTCATCACCCGCGTTGAACTACACAACGCCATGAAGCGCAAAGCCCAACGCCAGGGCGTCGTGATTCACACCGCATCTCCAGTCCTCTCCCTCGACCCCGTGGCGGCCAGCATCACTCTCGCCGACGGCAGTACCGTGACCGGCGACCTCGTGGTCGGTGCAGACGGTATCCATTCCGCAACGCGTTCCGGTGTACTGGGCCACGAACCATCCATGATCACCTTCGGGCAGGTCTGCTACCGCTTTCTGATTCCCACGGCGGATCTGCTCGCGGACCCGGAGACAAAAGCGTTCGCGGATGATCCTGGAGTGTTTTCGCAGATCATGGCGGAAGACAGAAGGATCGTGATGTATCCATGCTCGTCTGGAGAGGTGATGAACCTGTGCGGATTTGTGCCGAGAGGGGAGGTTGGCGCGATCAAGAAAGGTGCTTCCCGCGACGGGCGCACGTGAGGACTTTGCGAATGCTGACTGGACTCTTTTCCTTCAGGCTTGACGGACTATGACCAGACCGCGAACAAGACACAACTGGTGGGTCACTTCAAACAGTTCGGCCTGCCCGTTCAGCGCATTTTGGACAAGGTCCGGGAGGACAGTCTCAAGCTGTGGGATCTCATCGACATGGAGCTCCAGACCAGCCTGACCAAGGAGAGGGCCGTGCTCATCGGAGACGCTGCACATCCGTTCCTACCTCGTGAGTACCCGGCCCTGCTCTTGTCGTTCTTTAACGAGACACAATAACCGATATGCAAACCTCTGTAGACTTCGGCCAGGGCGCCGCGCAAGCCATCGAGGACGGCTGCGCGCTGGGAGTCATGTTGCCTCTCGGAACCAGTCCCGAGAACATCCCCAAGCATCTCGAGTTCTGGCAGAAGCTGAGGAGGGACAGAGCCGCCAAGATTGTTGAGATGACGAGACACAGGTCAAGGCCTGCAGACGGTAGCCAGGGACAGCCTCAGACTGGTGAGTGTTACTCTCCGAATGTATCGATATGTATATCAAGATACATGACTTAATTGACCTTGCATGTCGACCAGTCGAGGAATTCGAATTAGGGATGGAATATTGTACCCAACATGACGCCTGGAAACATGCTGAGGAGCGCTTCAATGAGTGGAAGGATGGGAGACCCGCGAATGTCCGGTAGCCAGAAATTCCCAGCCCTAACCCTCACAAGCCTGGAAGGACCCGCAGCGAAGCCGGCGGGCTTCCGAACAACAACCCTGCGATGACAAAATCGACAGCCAGGGATTTGGGGCAGGGGGCAGGGCGGGGAGGATGACATACTTTAGTAGTCAAAGCAAGAACGAGGCTCTGAATGCGACCGTCACACTGCCGTAGCATCTAGCACGCGCGCAAAATCACTTGCGGTACCGAAAATCCATTATGATTCGATCATATATGCAATGAAGAGCTGAAAGCATCAGTTCCGGGCCCCCCCAGTCAGACGTAATGCAATACCTCCCCCCGATCCCCTCGTGATTGTGAAGTGCTTCGATGTTCAGAATTTATTTGTATTTGCAGTGTTTCGTCTACCCCGTTTGCTAATCCTCCTCATTGACTTTGCTTGACCAACAATCAGTCCCCGTTACAGCTCAGCTTTACTCGGCCTTCTCCTCGGGGTTGTGCTTCTGGATCAGGGCCTCGACCTTGGGCGGGACGGCGCTGACAAACTCCTCGGCGGCGGTAGAGTCGCCGTTCTTGAAGACGTGGAAGGTGGGCATGGCCTTGACATTGTGCTCGGCTGCCAGCTCCGGCAGCGCGTCGACGTCGATCTTGGCGAAGTAGACGCCCGTGTACTTGTTGGACCATCTGTGTAGCGGGGGGCGCGGAGCGAGGCGCCAAGTGTCAGTTCATGCGTATGTGTGCGGTGCGCGCGCGCGCGAGCAGTCCAGAGGTGTAGTGGAAGAGAGGTTGGGGAGGGAAGGGGCAGCAGAGAGAAGAGACGAAGAGGATGTAAAAACGCACTCTGCGATCTTGGGGGCGATCATCTTGCAAGGGCCGCACCACGTCGCGAACCAGTCGACGAAGACGACCTCATTCTTGGCGAGCACCTCCTTGAACTGGTCGGCGCTGTAGAGTCGCAAAAGTCAGTACATCAGCATCTAGAGCCCGAAACCATTCGTATGGGCGCGTGTTCCGGATGGTAGACTCACGTCTCAATGTTGTGGACAGTCATCTTGGGCAGCGTGGAGTGGAAAGATCGCGCAAAGGTGAGTCTGGCAGAAGTGGACAGAGGCAGAGAAGAGCGGGTCGCAGTCTTGAGGACTTGTCGGGCGGCGGTGATGGACATGGACAGACGTTGTTTTATAGCACGGGAAGAAAGGAATAGGCGGATGGGGGTGGGTGGTGGAGAAAAGGCGACGGGAGGGTTTTTAAGAGATCGAAAACACAGCTGCAGGCCAGTATCTGCAACGCACCTAACGAATCTGGATGACGTGCCGGTCTAGCTCTCAAAAGTACGTCTTTCTTGTCACCCAACCTGGGGCGGGGGCCCTGGATCCCAGGCCCAACAGCAGCAGCACGCGAGTCAACTCTCTTGCTGCAACCCCAAGCTGCACCTCCACTGCGCAATCGATGCACCTCCAGCTGTAATGCAGCCCGTCCGCCTCTTTTGCAGCTCTCGATTACGCACTGCAGGATTGCCAATATCACCATAAAGCCACCCCCGCCAGCGCCTTCTTGTCATTTCCAATCCACCCCATATCTGGGCCCACAGTCTTCTTGATTTGTCAGTCTTCTCGACATAATATCTTGATTGCTCCAAACCTCGGCCCGGATGGCGCCTTCTGGTCCGGTCATCGGGGACAGTTGCGAACGCTGTGTTTGTCACCTGGGCAGCAACGCTCAACAAGGCTGGCAAAAGCAAGGGGAAAAAACAATAATAAGCTGAACAATTTGAATGGTGTCACCCGAGTGCTGCATGCTCTGTCAGCCGCGTGCGACAGTAATCACCTCAGCCTCATTGTTCACGTGCAGTAATCGTTCATGCAGTCTCATTAAGTGGCGCCCTTCTCAAGAGCCGCGCCGAGATCATTGAAAGTTGAATGAAGAACCCCCCCCCCGGGACCCCCGGTTGTTTTCCCTTCTCCCAAAAGAGAAACACCATTGGTAATCAGCCCAAAACCCATCCAAGTAATCAAAACAGCACGAGGTCCAGCCTGCAATGCCGAGCTCCTTTGCCCCCCCTCCCCGTAGGTGAAAGCCCTGAAGTACCGAGACCCTCCACCCGTCCTTGTTTTGTACCTTGTACTTGTCCCAGATCAGACAGTCGCATCCGATGTCACAAACGTGGCGCCTCGGTTCGCCGCAGAGCTGGGCAGAGCTGGGCAGACCAGGCACGTCGCCCCGTCGCCGGCTTGTCACCTTGTCTCGCACGAGAATGTTGAGAGCACAAGGGGGAAGGTGGAATTGAACGGGCTGCCCAAAGGAAACACAGCAAAGGGGAGCAGACACCGCTGGCCGGACGAGACGTCTCAGGGCGAGAGGAAACCATCGTGAGCACGCGGCAGGATACGCAAGCATGACAGGCCAACGGTTCTTTATCATTTTGTCGCAAGTCAATTACGGACGGGTATCTGTGGTAATATGGCTGGGGAACTCAAACCGCTCACCGGCCCCAAGTCAAAAAGGATTAAGGTCTATGTACAATGCCAGATATAAATGAAACAGAAGGCTCGACACGCTCTTGTCGGCGGCTTGTTCCAAACGCCGCATGTGCCGCCCGGGACTGTTTTTCCCCATCGTTGCCCCCATCTCATTTCATCATCTCGTGGAACAAAACCAGCACGCGCCAAGGGTATCTTGTAGTATGTGAATGTGTAATGAAAAGAAACCACTGAATCAAATCACGATAATCCTGTCCCAGCGAAACGTCCCAACGTGAGGTACTAAATTCCCAGTCCACCTCGTGGTGGCAATAAGTAGTCGACCTTCATCGGTTCTCAGCAGTGCAGAAGGTTTAGGTGGAGTCGAGTAGAAGTGGGCGACGAAGGAAACCGATTCGTGAGATGCCAAGTTCATTTATTTTCTGCTTTTCAATTTTTTGTCGGTTTTGGAGAATGTAACAGTCAAGGAAAGGTTGAGTGAGTGAATATAGGTCGGTAGCTGAAGTTATAAAGAAATGTCGTTGAGACTGTGACTGGTTTGGTGTAGTCAAGGAAATGGCAAAGAACGGCGTAGGCATCTCACTATCGGTCAGACTTCGTTAGCTCCGCTTCTAGCAGGTTTCTCGACCTCGTGTCCTCAGCCATTGCGGCTTAGGAAACTCTTCTCGCATCCCCTGATGTTCGTGGGGTAATGTCGAGCAGTCTTGCGCTACCTTTGGTATGTCGAGTAGCGCTGGCTGCACGTTTGAGTCCGTTTTCTTTGTTCGCCTCGTCAGCCACCACAATGTGTTCGTCGTCACCAATTTCGCTGCCATCGCCAGAGTCCGAGAAGGCGTTCAAAAGACCTTCGCGACTTTTGACGAAGTCTCCCGCGTGTGGTTCAACAACATTTGGATGTTGTCCACCCACGATACCCCAGCGAGCGTCGTCGGACACTTCAGAAGAAGGACGCGCATTGGTCATGTGAGTATCCGAGCTACGGTGGTGCTCAAAACGTGAAGGATAGTCGTCGCTGGCGATGTCAGAAGCATCCTCGTGGATTTCTTCTCGTGGGAGGTCGGGGTCATTGTGCGAGTCGAAGGTGCTGGTCGAGATGGGTCGCGGGCGCGGAGCCCGAGGTGGTGATAGAGGTGTAGAGTTGGACAGGCGATTCAAGGTGCGTTTGCCAAACCAAGAAGCTTCTGAATCGACCGAGCCGAGTTCTACCGTGACTGGCTCTGGAGATGGGTCGACAGTCGTGGGCATACTCGCGGGTACGCTTCCGTAGGCCTCTTCGGGAGACATGGGCGTATCCCGTCGCTTCGGCAGCACCAGCGGTTCGTCGAAATCCATCGTCGTGTCGAGCTCCGGAGAATCTTGCTCGGGAATCGCGGAAGGTAATGGCTCCGGCGAAGCCTCTCTTGATAGAGGAGGCGTAAGAGGCAGCTCTGGCAAGTCCTCCCGGAATCGGGACAGGGTCCTCTTGGGCACTCCGCTGCTGAGTTTCCGACCGAGAGCGGCCGGAATGTCCACAGGAGCAGGAGTAATTGGTGCATAAGGTGCCGGCATGGAATCCCGAGAGGTGTTCGCAAACGACGAGGGACCGGACCTGCGCCGCCTCTTTGAGCCCCAACGAAACAGGTTGCTCCAAGACCTCCGTATCTTCTTGAGACTCCCCTCGGATGTTTTCCTCCCTGCGTCTACTATCTCCGGCCTTGGCGGATCTGCTGGCGCCGGGGGTGGTTTGGACTTGGATGTTCGCGGCATGAGTATGATCTTTTTTCTCGGACTCGACTCACGTTGGGTTGGCGGCTCCTCATGGGCTGACACAAACGAGACATCGTCCAGTGGTATGCTGTTAGTCCGGTGGAAGTGCTCCAGAGGTCCCTGCATGGCATGTTCGTCCGTCTCTTCCTCGCTCTCCATCTCCGCCGCAGGACGTTTGCCCAATTGTTTGGATGTAGGTCCGGGAGAAGACCTGGGTGAGGATCTGGGCGTCGAGGAGGTGACGACGGCAGACTCAGGCCCGATGCCTAGACCGACGGATTCCCGGCCGAGCACCCCTCTTTCCAGATTGGGCGGCGAGTGTCGTCCCTCTCGTTCAGCAGCCCTCTCTCTTTCTGCTCTCCTTGCTAGCCTCCTTTCCAGTCTCTCCTGATCTAGGTCTCGTTTCTTGGCTCTTCTCCTGCTGTCGCGCTCCATAAGCTCCCGCAGGTCACTAGCAGTGAGATCGTCTGCAAGATCGTCGATGCGCTTGTGAGCTTTGATCGTGGCCTCAGGGATGGGTTGGTGTTCGGCCACTTTGTGCCTGACCGAGACATGTCTGTTGAGTCGCTCTGCTGGCGGAGAGCTGTGGCGTGGGTGGACAGTATATCGGAGGGTGGGGCGAGGGGCAAGCGCTTCGAGTGCCGATACCCTGAACGAGACCAGCTCAGAGTCGGAGGAGAGGCTCGAGTGTATGCTTCCAGGCAAGGGCAACGATATGTCCGAGTCTGGTCGCTCTCTCTCCCAGGAGCGTCGAAGCCCCAGCCCAAGCCCGGTCTTGACCCTCCTAGCGTCTTTCCTCATGGGCCTGCCTGATTGCCACGGCTCGGCGGCCGGGCGGACTGGGTCGGCATTGCTCATGGCTCTGATCTCTGCTTCGCGG
Source organism: Dendrostoma leiphaemia (assembly GCA_026120015.1). NCBI lineage: Eukaryota > Fungi > Ascomycota > Sordariomycetes > Diaporthales > Erythrogloeaceae > Dendrostoma > Dendrostoma leiphaemia. Next base: position 42,962 of record JALRMF010000253.1, on the reverse strand, counting down.
GCGTGGTCCGCTTTCCTCCGCTTGCTGGATTTTTTGCGCGATAGGTGTTCGGCATTTCGCTTGTGATGTAGCGTCGGCATTCTTGGGAAGATGTCTTGGTTAAAAGGGGAGTTGTCTGCATTGTCGGCACGGAATTCTTTTGAATAAGGGTGGACACGGGGATCCACAGGACCCTGACCAACGGCCCCTGAAGTGCGTTTCCGACTGGTCCTCCGGCGCTCGATTGCAAGGGCATCCTCAGTTCCCTTCTCGAAGCTGTAACTGCGCTCACGGCGGTGTAACTTGTTTGGCTGCCTCTTGACAGGCATTGTGTGTGTTTCTGGGTCCAGTTCGCTTCTCATCCTTCGAGCTCGAGCTTGGTCCTCCGGCGGGTCCTGAGCAGCGGGGTCGGGGCCAGAGTGATTGTTGTTCGTCCCACTACGGGGCCGTTTCCTGCGACTTTTCCGCCGAAATGGCCAGACAGCCATAATGCTGTCTGCCGAGCTGGCGTGGCCGGCTGACAGCCTGTGAGCCGGATGCAATGCGATTGCCTCGCTGCTAGGACTGAACAGAATAATGGATCAGTTGCGAGGGTCGAGTCTGCGATAAGCTGTTCGGTAAGAGCGAAGGCATCCTGATCGGAGAATCGAGGTGCTAGGAGTAGATCTCGGACATCTGCAGACGGTGGATCCCAGACTGAAGTGGCATCGGGGGGCCAATGTGACGCAGCAATCGCCGTGACGCTGTGAAAGAGCTGTACCGGCGGACCGGGGATGGAGCAGATGCTGGCGACGAGTGTGCTTCAAGGAGGGTCAGTGCTTCGATTTTGCGCGGAGAAGCGAGTTGAATGCTGGCGGAACCGAAGGAGGCGTGGGGACTGAGGTTCTGTAGCAAACTGGGAGGTGGTGTGACTCGATTGGCGCGGCGGGTGGCGGCGAGGCTCGACCTTTTGAATGGGCGAGACGCGGTACGAAGAATGTGGCAGGGCCAGACTCGAACCGATGATGAACAGAATGCGTAGGCTAGCTACGCATGTGGGACCTGACAGATGCAGGTACAACGGAATGTCTCGTTTCTATCTCGTGATGGTCTTGATATATTGAGGCTTCCGGCGCTGTGCTACGATGCCGCCGCTGCTGCCGTGTCGCTGTCACGCGTTTGGTTCGGTAGTGGAAAATGAGAGAGATTGGGGAGAGCAAGATGGAGTGCTCGTAGTGGACGATTTATTTTCGCACCACGGGGCTACGTCGAAGAAAAATTTGATGGGGAAAAAAATAAGGAAATTTCCCGTTCCTGTTTTCTTCCTTCTTCACGAGGGCAGTTGTGAGGGAAAAAGTAAAAGGCCTGTGATGTGATGAGGGTGCGGCGTGGGCCCCGGAAGAATGGGGAGGGCACAAAGTAGGATTGAAGCCCCTGGGCCGACACTGGCGCAGTTCGGTGTTGGAAGGGGGACTGGGGGACTGCGCGAGACGGCGGGTTAAAGGGGGAAACTGTGGCGAAGATACAAGGCAGGTCCTGGCAGGTCCTGGCAGGGAGGCACGGGAGGGCAGTTAAATGCCAGCCTGCCCGCCCAGCACCATGCTATGATGAGAGGGTGTCTGTGTGTGGCCTCTTGCGTGCGTGCGTCTGCCCAGAAGGCGAGGGGCCGGGCCAGTTGCAGTTGGTGGACGGATGGAGGGAATTCTAGACTTGAAATGTATGAAGGCGTGGGTGAGGTCGCATGCCGCCAACCATGCCTGCAGCCCAACATTCGCCAGCACCAACCCTGCCCTGCTTGCCACCCAACTTTGAAGTCTGTCCTGTCAGCTGCGGCGTTCTGGCCTGCTCGGGGCCCTAGCCTCTCTGGTCTTTCTGCCTCTGCAGCTACTCTAATTGGTACTGCGTACATACCTGCTGAGAGCCTCCGTAGAAAGGAAGTAAGGTTCACGTCGACTGAGCGACCCTCCAGGTCGTCCTCAGAGCAGGGAAAGAAACATCAATAAAGACGAAAGAACCATACCATACATACGCCTTTCCTCCACCATCCGTCAGTCCATTTTCCAACGGTCCGCTATAAATAAAGCGTGGCCCAAGTCCTCGTTCTAAGATCCCGCGGCTCAAGGCCTCCCGGCAATTGTCTTCTCTGACTGGTCAGCTGTTCGGGAAGGTGGGCCGTGACTAGCAGGGAAGGGACGGCACGACCAGAGCAAGGGCAGGCTCTGATCCCTCTTTGAGCATGCGCCAGCAAGGGGGGTGGGGGGCAGGCCTGGCAGGTTGGTCTGTTTCAATACTGGCTTGGTTTGATACTCGAACCATCTTGCCATCTCTCTGTCTCTCTCTCTGCCCCTCTCTCCCTCTCCCCCTCTCGCCCTGTCGCCCTGTCTGGCTTGACATTGTATGTACTGTATGTACTTTACAAAATTCAATCTTCTTCCACTTTCTGCCATCACTCATGCCACGGCGTTGCATTGACGTGTCATTTCGATCGACATAACAACTACCAGTCTGCCAGTGAGCCAGTGCGTCTTTTGTCATTTGAGAAGTTTACGCATTGGGGAGAGATTGGATGGGCAAAAATTCTGGCCAATCATCTCATTGCGACATCGAATCCCCATGTACTCCGTACTTGGGTGTATAATCCTGTATACGCGTGCCTGGGAGCCCTTGAAACCACATCTGGACTAAGGTCGGTGAACACGAGAATGAGAGAGAATGGGCAGAGCAGAGCAGATGAGCGGACTGGTGGCAGAGCATCGGTGCTTGGCGGGAAGGGGCCGTTAATTCTCCGATCGCCTGACATATTCCATGTCCAGAGTCAGGATCAGGGCAGCACAGCAGCACAGTCGTCACTGACGTACCGCCAGGCCTTCACAGGAAGGCTGACAGTTGGCAGCACATACGTTCGCCTGCAGCAGTCCGAGGCATCCTGCATGATCATGACGGGGTCCAATTTTTTAGACACAGCGATGGTTCCCCATCAATGTCAGGACGCAGCACACAAAAACCACCTTTACCTACCCCTAGGGAGGTTTTAGCGGCTACACAGCACATAGTCCTTCGCATTCCTCTGCGCTGGATTGGACTTTGAGCTGCAAGGGTCTGTGCTAGAAAGCAAGGGATAGCGACCATTCCCACCATCATCTGCTCAGCAGTTGACTATCTGCTCTCCAGGTGGCCTTTGTTCCACTCTTGAGCACATTTAATCTTGGAGGCATCGCCTGCTCGCTCGCTTCGCAGCGTCCATCTGCGGCACGATCTGCAACCAACGTGGAGGGATACTCTTAGGGAAGGCTGCGTGGTCGCAAGACCGCTAATCCAGATGAGGGTAAAAGGCCCGCCTCCCCGGTGCTGAGTCGTGCCGATCTTATACCCCATTGAGACATTAGTGGCCGACTGTTGTCGAAGAGGCATTGATGTCATATCTTGCAACCCTGGTTTTGTCACGACATCAGAAATGCACTCGCTACAGAACAGCGGGAGTACAGGTCGTCCATCAGTCTGAGGGAATAAAGCCCCCAGAGATTCCTGCAAGTACAGATTGCGTGTGTTGGTCGGCAGGGTCGCCAAACGTCAGACATGTTGCCCAGCAGTGGCCACCGAACAACGTCGACAAGATGCAGAGAAAACTCGGTTGCGGTGGACGCTGCAGGGGCGGCTGCAGGTGCGTCTCCCGTGCCTGATGTCGAGCGACCACGTACCGACTGCATTGCCTGACTGCATGACCCTGCCAGCCTACTCGGCGGCGTGTCTGGCCATGCATGCATATCAAATGTGGATCGGACGAGTATGCACAGACCCGGTCGATGCACTCAATCATTCATCAAGCTTCGATCAGACTGGCCACCAAAACCACGCGAATAGCTAGCTGCAAGTCGGATTCACACCGCTTCTGACAAGGCGAACAGATAATGGACCGACCTCACCAAAGAGGTCTGGACTTCCCGACAAGCGGTCTTGATAGTGCGCGCGGAAGGGATAGCATAGCTCGGACACCGCCTGGCCCGGAGGGAGGCTCAAGCTCCCCAGACTTGACCATCGAGCCAGCCCTGCTAGCTTTATCTTCGGTGTGCGCTAAGAAACAGCCGCTGTCGTACCGATATGCAGGACCTCACGGGAAGTGGGCTGCAACTCTCAGGCTTTAGAGTGCGAGCCGTTAGGCCGTCTCATGCACCTCACCCTGGATGAGGAGGATCGAAGCCCTTCTTCTTCAATTACCTACTGTAAATAGCCTGGGGCAATGACCGAGTCATTGACCGACCACAAATGGTCTTGGGACTATCAGATCAGCAGGTCTTGCATTGCACAAGTGCTGAATTCTATATAATGGTTGTCACAACCATTCGCGAACCGGGTTCGCAATCTTCTTCAATCCACCACCGCTGCTTCTTTGACTCAGGCCGTGGTTCATTGCACCAAGACACGGAAATAAGGTGGCCGAAAGGACCCATTGAGTTTGAATGCCAGCTACCGGTAGCCGTATGAAGCCAATCGTAGCGCCTTGACCTCTGCATAATCACTGTGGCAGTCAATTTGGCGTCAAAGACACTTTGTTCTCATCACAACCTTCGCCCCATCCCGATGGCGGGAATCCGGGCCTCCGATCGCACGGCCGGAGTGTAAGAGTCAAGAGGCCGTACAACTCATTTCACTGCATATTGCAGGGCAAGGAAAGGATGCGGCGCAACAAAGTCAAATTCGATGTTGTGCCAGGTACCCACACTCGGCGCACGTTGCTTCTGAAAAGGCTGAAGGGCGTTCAAAACCCGCAAGCCAGGTTCTGTGCCGGGTTCCAGGAGCCCTGGAAGGAATGCATGCAGGGACCCTGCAAGCTCGCCTCTGCCTGGTTGAAGAATTACCGACCCTTCGCCCCTGGACACCAAACACACCAAACATCTTCATCCGCAGGGAACGGAAAGCTGGTTCGCGTGGCAGCCCGGCCTTGTCGACCACTCGTCGCCTTCTCCGTACCTATGACAGCTCTCAGAGATCCCGGGCGATGGACAGATCGTCTTGCCAGATTAGATCCGAACCTGCCGGACTGGCCTGCAAACCTGCCAAACATGCCCGCCTTCAAGCGTTGCCACTGTCGCTCCCTCCCCAGACCTGCCAGTGAGACCTGATCGTGCCTCTCCTGTTTGCTGCGTGGCTGCGCACGCTGCGTCAGAAGCTGGGCACGAGGTCGACGAGGCCCCTTGTGTGCCCGGCTGTATGGGTCATCATATCATATTTCACATTCGTTTATAAGATCGGCGGCACACGAGTGACCGTGTCCTCCGAGCCCTTGGCCACAGGTCGCAGCACTTACTCTCGACGGGAAAAGAACAGCAATCCGGGGCTGATGAGTAAGAAGTTTGTGCTATTATGGTGGCGATTGCTGCCAGACTCGACCCCCGATTCACAGAGTTTCCTCGTTGGTTCGATACTACCTAGGTACGCAGTAAGCTCTGGCTGCCCTGCCAAGATTGAGCTTCCGTGGGTATACGTCAAAATCTCCGCGCGCGATAAAATGCCGTTACTTTTGGGAAGCTTTGGGAAGCACCCATATTTCAAAAACTGCGCTAGCAAGTCGATATATCAGTACCCACAGTAACAGCAAGATGGCTCGATGCGAAACCTGCCTCGACAAAGGACTTGATGGTGTCATTTGTCCTACTTGCGGGAGACAACCTGCATCGTGAGTGAGCATTTTATGATTTAGTGCCTGTTTTATGCTGGTCTGTAACTGAAAAGTCCTGCCGAAGTCTACCGTGAAACCGGGCTCAACATGTTGTCGAGTCTGTGAGAGAGCATTTGACAGGTATCAGGAGCATAAATGAGGAACGCGCGGGGCTCTTTTCTTCAAAATGCAGGCACGAAGGCCCTCATACCTAGGTACTGTTATAATAGTGGACTTGTCAAAATACAATGAATGATGATCTTCCATGGTCCACAATGCAATCTGAGTGATGTTCAAGCACGATGATGGCCTGTTCCTCTGTTAGAGTCGCGGCAGGGATATGGCGACTGCGGCAGGGTGGGGCCCCGATTCTCTGCGGTGCGTTGCCCTTCCAACACCCGCACAGCGGCAATGCCCGCCCACTGTGGCCCCAGCGTCTGTTTTCTTCGACGACACGGAACAAAGCACATGCCGCATCTTCTGGAAAGAAATTGACCTCAGCCTCGACCTCTCCACGACGTCCACCTCGCAGAGTTGTCCGCCTTGTCTCTCAAGCCCGAGGTGATACCCAGATTCCGGCCGCCATGGCTTACAACCCCAGGATGAGCATCATTCCCCCGGGGCAACATCAATCGCGCAATCAGCGCACGGCGCGCAGCAAGCGCGAAGAGACCAAAGCCGCGATGCGCCTGCCCGACCACGAGATCGTCGGCTGCATCACAGACATCGGCATCCCCTTTACCGTCTCCGACCTCCAGAAGCCCAACCCGAACCAGGTCCAGAAGATCTTCGAGTGGTTCGCCGAGTTGCTCCTCAACGCGACCCGCGAGACCGTCGCCCCCGCCATGCGCGCCGCCGCCCGCGACGTCGCCGGCGACCACGGCGACCAGCTGTTCCCGCCCGACACGACCGACCTGATGGGCTTCTACGTGTCGCTGCGGCGGCTGCTGCTCAAGTGCGGGCTCGAGGACGAGGACTTTAGCTTCGCCGACCTGTACCGCCCCACGCACGCGCGCCTCATCGACATCTTCAGCCACCTCATCAACTTTGTGCGCTTCCGCGAGAGCCAGACGAGCATTGTGGACGAGCACTTCAACAAGGGCGAGCAGGTCAAGGCGCGCATCGAGACCCTGTACGGGGAGAACCAGGACCTGGAGGCCCGCCGCGACGACATGCACGCCAACCTCGAGCAGACGCAGGCGCTGGTGGCCGAGAAGACGAAGCGCAACGAGGCCCTCAAGAAGAAGCTGCTCGAGCTCCGGCGGAACCAGGAGCAGGTCGCCGCGCGGTTGGAGGAGGCCAAGACCAAGAAGGGCATGCTGGCGACGCAGCTCGAGGAGCGGACTGCGCAGAGGGTCGCCGTCAGGCAGGAGAGCAACAAGCTGCGACCGTACGTCCTGCAGAGCGCGTCTGCGCTGCAGGCCAGCTTGACGGAGCTCTCGAACACGCTGGCCAGCGACAAGGCCCACATTGACTCCCTCGACCGGCGCGCGCGTGCGCTCCAGACCTCGACCGATTCCTTCTCGGTCGTGTCCACAGACGTGGCGTCGTGCATCAAACTGCTAGACGAGATTGCCGCAGAGCTACAGAAGGAGGAGGAGGAGAACTCGCGCAAGACGAAACAAAAAGACGCGCTCCTCGAGCGACGGACGGACGTGCAGAATGTCGAGCGGGCTGAGTCGCTGCTCCAGAGACAATTGGCCAAGTGGGTTGAGCGGACGGAGAAGCTTAGGGAGCAGGCAAACGCGAAGGCGCAGGAGGCCAAGAGGAAGATGGAGGAGCTTGAGGTCGTGCACAAGAAGCTCAAGCAGGAGCGCACGGAGAAGGGGAATGATGTTGAGAAGAGGCGGGTGCGGATAGAACAGACGGAAAAGAAGGTGAGCTGCCCGATGTTAATCACGCAGAGTGACGCGGATGCTGACTATCTGACCACAGATGCAAGATCTCAAAGAGAACATCGAGAACGAGGTTCACAATGCCCACGACGAGTACCTCAAGATGGAAGCACACATCAAATTGTACATAACAGAGATGGAGCAGGCCATTCCGTCCTGACGAGTAGGTTGCGAGGCGGTTTCTCACGTTTTCAAAGTATCTTGGGCCGGGATGATACCATGTCAGGAGTTCAACTGGATGACGGCGTTCGGGATGAAAGGCTTCGGTGGTAGATGCTGCGCAACAGCTGCAATTAAAATCTGACCCATGAACGTTCATGGGTCGCCTACCATGCGTTTGCTCCTGATCGTGTCTCGTCGAGACTTAGTCGACGCACTCGTATTCCTGACCCGACCAAATCCCCTTGTCATATCGGAAGCACCTGCCCAGTACTCTAGCCAGCGTTACCTTGCGCCCAGTCCACGCCGCATCGTCCAGGTCAGCGCCGGCCCTGACGACAGTCGCACTCAAGACTGGCACTTCCTCATCCAACAATGACCCGGCCTGGGCAGATCCAGCAGCGCCGCCATCCTCACGATCATCCATCGCATTGTCGTCAATCTCGCTCCTCACCTCGACCCTCGGCGCGTCCACCACCACAGCCCGGAACCCACACCTCCTGCCCGCCTCCACCAGAGTTGCAGCCGTTGCGCTGATGCCCTGCGCGCTCCACTCGCTCGTATCGCGATGCAGACTTAGGAATCGATACAGCAGCAATAAAGGGTGTCTCTTGCTCCTCGTCGAAACAGAAATGTCGGTTGGTGGAGGTGGTATACTACTGTCGGCGTGACTGAAAACGGAGAGATACGCACGAAGGTGTGAGACGGTCGGGGTAAAGATGAGTCGGATGTGGCGCGCTACGGCAACCTGGTAGAGGGGGGATGATAGTAGGACGTTGTGGGCACTGGGCGTGTTGGGGTCATCTGCGTTGCTTTCTACACCGCGGATTTCGTCGACAAGAGATGCGAGGAAGTCGTTGCGGGTGGAGCATATCACGAGAGTTGTTGGGTGGCACTCTTGTTGGATGATATAGGTGAGCAGCTCCGAGGGGAGGGCGGGTGAGAGGATTAATGGTGTCGGAGCCATGACAAGACTCTTCGATACTGTCTCATCACCAAATGAAAGACTTCTTCAAATCGTGGGTCTATAGAAGAAATGCTTCCAACTTGCAATGACCGAACCGGAAGAAGGCGTACGGTGCGGCGGCGTGAAAGCCGGACGGAAGCTAGGGCCTACTCCGGGGCTCTGCCGTGCATGCGTGCAGGTGCCTGCCCGCCCCACCAAAGCCCATAGGTATAGTATTCGCAGGGGTGCTGCTGTATGTAGGAGCACGTCACCTTTTTACGCTCCAGCACCAACGACTGCACCACACCCATCTAACCTTTCCCTTCTCTTCACGACCTGCGCTGCAAGGGGGACGGACTGCGCGCACCAAGATGGAGCCACTCTCACGTATATCGACTCTCCTGGAGAGAGGTGAGACGGAACAACTACCTCAGTGTGTCCCGGCGAGCAAGACTGACAGCCCCCGCGCACAGCTCAGGAGCTCACCCTCGACGCCGCTTCCGCCGCGCGAAGCTCACGACACTCCTCCAGGCCCCTAGACAAGAGCCAAATCAAGAGGCTCCTCGACAGCCGCAATGAGCGCGAGGTGCTCGAGGGTCTGCGCAAGGTCACCTCTGTGCGTGTGCCGTTCCCTACCTGGCCCGTCCTGCAGCTGGAGAGATCCCGGAAGCTGACCACAACATACACACGTGAACAGATGATGTACCGCGGGCAACGAACCCTTCCTTTCTTCTCCTCCGTTGTCAAGAACGTCGCCTCGCCGAATCTAGAGATCAAGAAGCTCGTCTACATTTACCTCATCCACCATGCCGAGCAGGAGCCCGACCTCGCGCTGTTGTCCATCAACACCATTCAGAAGTCCCTCTCGGACAGCAACCCCCAGGTCCGGGCGCTGGCACTAAAGACAATGTCCGGGATTCGTGTGCCGGTCATCAGCCAGATTGTCTCTTTGGCGATCAAGAAGGGCACGGGTGACATGAGCCCTTACGTGCGGCGGGCCGCCGCCATGGCGATACCGAAATGCTTTCGTCTCGACCCGAACCAGGCACCGCAGTTGACCGAATATCTGTCGATATTGTTGGGCGACAAGCAGTATTATGTGGCTGGTGCTGCTGTCACTGCTTTCATGGAGATATGTCCGGAGCGTACCGACCTCATACATAAACACTATCGGAGCCTGGTCAAGAAGACTGTAGATATGGATGAGTGGAGCCAGCTATCGACGCTACGGATGATGACGATCTATGCCCGGAAGTGCTTTCCGAGGAGGACCAAGGTCGTGAAAAACACCGAAAAGAAGGCGGATTTGCAAGACTTCTACGGAGAGTCCGACCGTGGCGGAGAGAGTGGGCAAGTGCCTGCACTGGATCCTGACCTGGAACTGCTCCTCAACTCTATCAAGCCTCTTCTTCAGAGCCGCAATTCGGGCGTCGTGGTGGCGGTGGCACGCTGTTATGTCTCGATAGGGACGCCCGAGTACATCAAAACGGCCGTGGGGCCCCTGGTTGCTCTGCTCAGGGGACCTTCCGACATCCAGCAGGTGGCCCTGTACAACATTGTCTCGGTCTGCCTGTTGCAACCCACGGACTTCGTCAGATACGCGTCTCACTTTCTCGTTCGTGCCACAGACAGCGGGCCGGTGTGGGAACTGAAGCTGGAGGTCTTGACGCTCATATTCCCCCACGCTCCGTCACATGTCAAGTCGCTCATCCTCAACGAGCTGGAACACTTCTCAAGGGGCTCGGACAAGATGCTTGTCCGCGAGGCGGTACGAGCCATTGGACGTTGCGCGCAGAGCGACCCTGCAACAAGCCCAAGATGTATGAGGCTATTATTGGGTCAAATCACCAGTCTCGACGGAACGTTAGCAGCGGAGAGCCTGACGGTCATCAGGCATTTGATACAACAGGATCCCACGGCTCACACTGGGACAGTCGTCAGGCTGGCCAAAAACCTCGACTCTGCGACCGATCCGCAAGCTCGAGCAACCATCATATGGCTTGTTGGAGAATTTGCTGGCCTCAACGGCGAGGACAATATCGCAGCAGACGTGCTTCGAATATTGCTCAAGGGATTTGCCGAGGAGTCGGAAATTGCCAAGCGCCAAATTGTCCTGCTTGCTGCTAAGGTCTATCTGCATCACCTGAACCGCGTTGCAGAAGCAAGAAAGGATGACAACGCCGAACAAGACGATGACGATAGGCCACCGCCGCTCGATGAGGCCGCAGATCACCCGGTGGCACGGTTATGGAAATATGTCCTGCTACTTGTACGTTATGACACATCATACGATCTACGGGACAGGACGCGGCTCTTCAAAGCGCTGCTCGGCGTCCCGCAGCTGGCGACGCTCATGCTCCTTGCGCCCAAACCCGCGCCGCAAGCGCCCAGCCCATCCGAGACGAGAAAGGGATTCACTCTCGGGTCCGCAGCCCTTGTATTGGCCGGCGGTGGTGGTATTCATGGTCTCAGGGGCTACGAGCCTCTGCCAGACTGGGTCAGAGAGGGCGAGGAGCCGGATCCACAGCTCAGGTCTGAGGGGGACGCTGCGTCTGGCTATGCGTACGGCGAGAAGCGCGCGGTCCCTGCGGCGGACAGCCTGGATCGTGCTGCGGCGAGAGGTGGCCCAATACAGTCGACCAATGGGTTCGAGCAGGCTGGACTGGGCAAGAAGTCTCTGGCGGACTGGCTCGCTGAGGACGAGGATGAAGAGCAAGAAGAGGAAGAAGAGGATGATGATGACGAGAGCGAAGAGGAGGCTGGAGAGGAGGAGGGCAACGATGGTGAGGAAGAGGACGAGGAAGATGACAGTGACGAGGAGGATGAGGAGAGCGGCGAGCAGGAAGATGAGGACGAGAATCATCGGCTGGTAGGAGAATCATAGCTACCTGTGGTTTTTCTACAGGCGCAATGACATTGCCTCGTCAGCAAAAACACTGAGCTGCCCCTTGGCCGAACCTTCTTCACGGGCAAGCCTTTTTATAAAGACCTTTTACGCATCTGACTTCATCTTAGGAAGCTGGAGGACAACCGATGAGTGTGCTAACCTGACTTTGTATGTTCCCACAGGTGGCCACGGCTTCGGCACCTGGGCAGCACTGGCAAGATGCTGCATAGAGGGAGACATTCCGGACTGTCATCATGTACCGGGTGCTCTCATATTTAATACGACTTGCGCTGAGCTACGGTTGTCGACTAGCTCGTTACGCGGTATCGGAGCCAACACAGATTTGATGTTGATAATCATTATCAAAGCAGAAGGTGCTGTAATTGGATGTGTCCACCCACTCATGCCCGACCCATGGTCTGAACAGGAATGACCACTACTACACAGCAATTATCGTGGGCGCACCCCTCTTCGTGAACTGGCCTGGGCCATTGCGTGCGAAACAAGCGCAAAGTGGGCTACCTGTCTTGATCACCCGGAGAGAAGAGAGCGGCTTTCTGAAGCGCATCGCGGTGGGTACGGTGAGCCTATGGGAGTGGAACGGGACAGGCGCCAAGTGGGAGACAGTCGTGCTAGGATGAGAAAAGGAACAAAATTCGAGACGTGTCCTGTCGACATGCCGCATGTCGTCGACCACGGGCACACAATCTGTGGCTGTCTAAGGACACCGTCGGCCGGTGATCTGCGGAGTTGCCACTCCGTCTCGACAGTAGCCTCTCCGCCACGGAGCCGGCATCATGTTCCCACAGAAGAGCGTTACATTCTCTTCCTTTCTTTGGCTTTGGCATTTTTATTCCCCATCACCCATAGTAGACATTGTAGCCTTTGTAATGCTGGCGTATTTGGTAGGTAGCTATAGTGTAGGTAGCTTTCATTGTCTCGATCTGGAAGGATCTAATCCATGGATTGCTTTTGGTGGCGGTTCAGTAAATTGTTGGCAAAGAAAGCCTCAAGGGACAAAAGAAAGAAGAAAATTTCGTAAGTTACTTAAGTAGAGTGGAAAGTCTTCATGTGCACTACTGTCTTAATTTTGAAAGATAGGCACAGGGAACTAATCTCAGATATGTTTGCCATAGAAGAAAAGAATCTAATAACAATATTCAGTGCAAGGGTTGAATCTGTGTCGGCTCTGAAGTGTATCCTTACGTGCTGCTTTTGCTGCTACTTGACAGGGGGTACTGTGCGCTGCAGGGGTACCTGCAGCTCCCAACACGTTGCTCCAAGACGAGACCAAGCCTTTGAATCCCAACCTGGACCTCCTCGACCTCGACGACACACAAACTCCACACCCATCTTTGCAACAGCATCTAAAACAGGTACTCAGACGACAAAGGGCAGCGAAGATGGGAGACGGCCTCAGTAGCTTGCCGATGCGCGGCTACAGGCTTGGGATTGACGTGGCCACCGGACGACACTTCCTGTCTAGGCTCGTACCAGCTCTCCTCCTCCTCCTAGATGCGGCATTCTGCGTGGTGATTATCAAGAGGGTGTCTTGTGAGTTCGCGCCCCTGGGGAGGCTATGCTGAGCTCTGCTGATCCCCAGTAGACACAGAGATCGATTGGAAGGCCTACATGGAACAGATCGAACTGTTTGAGAGTGGAGAGAGGAACTACACCAAGATTGAAGGTGGCACAGGCCCTCTCGTGTACCCCGCAGCCCATGTGTGGATCTACCGCATTCTCTATGAGATGACCGACCGTGGGAAGGACATCTTCTTGGCTCAGAAGCTGTTTGCAGGCCTCTACCTCGTCACGGTGGGTGTGGTGATGGCATGTTACCGCAAAGCGAAGGTGAGAGGGCTCGAGACTAGACCCTGGTCATAATATGAGAATGAGATCAGATGTTGACACACAAGACACAGGCTCCTCCCTATGTTCTCCCGATGCTCATCCTGTCAAAGCGCCTTCACAGCATCTTCATGCTCCGCTGCTTTAATGACTGCTTTGCCACCTTCTTTCTCTGGATCTCCATATTTCTATTCCAGCATGGGTTCTGGGTGCCTGGGAGTCTCGTCTGCAGCTGGGGTGTCGGCATCAAGATGTCCCTGCTGCTAGTTCTCCCTGCTGTCGGTATCCTGATCTTTTTCACACAAGGCCTCATCGGGACCTTGGCTACCTTGGGATCCATGGCCGCACTGCAGGTGCTGATAGCAGTTCCATTTCTCAAGTACCCTGCGGAGTACTTGTCTAGAGCTTTCGAGTTCTCCCGCCAATTCTTCTTCAAGTGGACTGTCAATTGGCGCTTCGTGGGGGAGGAGATGTTCCTCAGTAAACAGTTCTCCTACACTCTGCTAGCACTGCACGCCTCTGTCCTCCTGACGTTCATCTTCACGCGGTGGTTACCTCCCACGAGGAAGACGATACCTGACATCATCCACACCGCCATCAGTCGCCAAGGCCAGGGCCGGAACTGGGGACCACTGTTCAAGGATTTCAGTCCGAAGTTCATTGTGACTACCATCCTCACGGCTAACGTTATTGGTCTGCTGTTCGCTCGGTCCCTCCACTACCAGTTCTATGCCTATCTCGCCTGGTCCACGCCGTTCTTGCTCTGGCGCAGCGGCCAACACCCGATTTTGCAGTATGCCCTATGGGCCGTACAGGAGTGGGCTTGGAATGTCTTCCCAAGCACGCCTGCCAGCTCTGCGATGGTTGTGGTCGTCATGGCAGCCACAGTGGCGCTGGTCTGGTTCGGCACTGCAGACGATGTGCCATCAGCCAGGGAGGCCCAGCAGACATCTACACAGGGAGGTTCCAAGAGGAGATGATTGTTTGCCCAATTGCCTCATCTATTGGTTGTATACAATCACACTTCGTCCTCCGAGTCGCTTGGGGGTAGATCGCGGGGGTTCGTGTGGTCGTCATCGTCGTAAGTGTTCTTTGGAAACTCCTTAGGCCTGTTGATTGACATGCGTAAGAAGCACGTTGACCGAGCAAGGGAAAACATCCAGAACGGACTAGCCGCCGAGTCAAGCACGGCGGCATTGGGCAGGTGGCTCGCAAATCACTCACCAGTATGGCATCTTTCGCCATCCCTTCTCGTCCCGAACCACATTGACAATCTCGCCTTGAACTTTACTGTTGGCCTTGGAACGCTCCTCGTCCGGTGTAAGATCGACAAGCACGAAGCCACCTCTCTTGATCCATATGGTATTGCGGAAACGCTGCGCCAGCTCGACCAGGGTTGTCTTTGTGTTTGGGAGGACGCAGGTGTAGAGGTTGTTCCCTTCGGGTTTTCTGACGCGTGCCACGAATTGGTTTTTGGTCAGCTCGTCAGGAGGAGTGGTGGACTCTTCGGCAGCAGCCAGGATGTTGCGCTTTGGTCGACCCATTGTCGCGACTGTCCCCTTTGGTGTTGCAAGGAGGATGGAGTAGGGTGTCTGCTTCAAGCATCAATTGCGGCAGGAATGTACCCCCACCAACTTTTTGATGGAGGGGCTTGATTGCATTACAGGGATAGTGCGGATAGTGCGATACCAAATGCAACAAGGCGGGACTAGCAGACTTGATATTCAATACGGTGAGCATTCTCTCCAGGTTGAACATTCACAAGTTCCCATCCAATTCACAAAGTTGCACCATGACGGATTGGAAGACCCATTGATCGACAATGTGATGGCTGGGAGGGGCTCCCAGCATGGCATTGTTCTAGAAGGTCTGGCCCACTGGAGCCTGCCACGCGTTCCTGGGGACGACTGGGGACACGACTCTTGGTGGAGTATGTACTTGTCCATGCCAGTCCGCCCCCAGCTTAACTTGGAGTCTTCCAACATGGTCCGTGGCACCATGTCTGAATACCTCGTCAGGGGGCCAGAAATCTGAAGGCAACGCATCCTGAGATGACAAATTCTACTTTGCAGCAACACTGTTCCACTCCAAGCTGAAAGCCAAAAGCTCAGCTTTGGTTCGCAGCATTTCCTTGGAGCAGAATCAGAAGACTCACCAAGATCCATGCAGTGCATCATTTAACTGCGCTACTTAGACAACCGCGCCCTTTGGCTCCGGTGTATGGTGGCACAAGTGGCAATACTCATATCGGAACTTCCACATAGAACCAAAGGCGATAAACTCCTCCGAGCTCACACCTCATTGGCATTCAAGCTTCTACCATCAGTTGCTTACAAATGTCCGACCTTGGGGAAACACACTACGGAGTGCATATGACACCCACTGTCAACATTCTGTGCATGAGAATGCTGCAGTGTTATCGACTACCATTCTGGGGAACCTTTATTTCCAGCCCCCATGGGCCATCGGTGCTATCTCAATGAGTTCTTCGCAATAACCACTACCCCTTTCGAGGTTGCTGTCTTTGCCCTTCGACAAACCTCCTCTCTCCTCTGTCGGGTGCCTTTGATGCAGAATATTCCATCACCTCTCCCAAATGGATGCAGCCTTCCTTCGCCAGCTGGTCACCGTCGAATCGGCTCCAGCAAACATCGGACCCCCATCTCGTCCAGAGAGGAGCGTCACCAAAACTTACTCAGCTGTGCCCCAGCGAGATAGCATAGACATCGAGCTGGTTCGAGTCTCCCGACCGGCCACCCACAGCGGAGACTCCCGATCTGGAATAGCGACTCCGCTGCACGCCTCCCGCTCACCCACGCAAGACTTGGAGAGCTGTCCGGCGAGCCCCGTCCTCGAGCCGAATGATGGCGTCGAGGCTCTGCAAAGCTTGTGGGATCCCTACATGAACAGGTTCAGGCTGCTGTCCGCTTGTGCGATCAACCTGATGAACGGGCTGAGTGACTCTGCTACTGGACCTCTGTTGCCGTACATGGAAAAGTAAGTAACACTGGCCTGTCCACCATATTGGAGCTTGGCAACTGATCTGGGACAGATACTACAAGATTGGCTACGCTGTGGTCTCCCTGATCTTCGTGGGCCAGGCCATCGGCTTCATCACGGGAGCATGTATCGTCGATCCGCTTCGTGAACGTCTGGGCCGTGGCCGTACCCTCGCCCTGGCACAGCTCTTCGTGCTAGGAGGTTATGTGGCAATCGCCTGCACCGCGCCGTTCGCCGTGATCGTGGTCGCCCTCTTCCTGATCGGCCTAGGAATGAGCATTACGCTTGCGCTGGGCAACATCTTTTGCGGTTCCTTGACGAACAGTACCGCCGCTCTAGGGGCGATGCATGGCTCGTATGGAATCGGCGGCATCGCCGGCCCTCTCATAGCCAATGCCTTCGTGACAGTCTTCGACATGGTCTGGAGCCGTTTCTACATCCTCACGCTGGGCCTGTCTGTGTTCAACGGCTTCTTGGCGCTGTGGTCATACTGGAACTTCGAGAAGGAACACGCCGACATCTCGCTCACGTCGACGGTCACACCGGTGCCGGACGCGCCTGGCGTGGCGTCGAAGCTCCGCGGCGCGTTCCAGACGTGCAAGTCGCGCGTCGTCCTCCTTGGCGCGCTCTTCATCTTTGCCTACCAGGGCGCAGAGGTCAGCATCTCGGGGTGGGTCATCTCCTTCCTCGAGGAGACGCGACATGGCGACCTCGGCCGGGTCGGATATGTCACGTCCGGGTTCTGGGCGGGGATCACGTTGGGCCGCTTTCTCCTGTCGATCCCCGCCCACAAGATTGGCGAGAGGGTGTCCGTGTACGGGCTCGTGGCTGGCTCGGCTGTCTTCGAGCTTCTGGTGTGGTTCGTGCCAAACATCATCGGGGACGCGGTTGCTGTAGCAATCGTCGGGCTGCTGCTCGGACCGGTCTACCCTTGTGCTGCGGCCACGTTCATGAGGAAAATGAGCAGGAAGGAAAAGCTGAGTGGGATGGGCGTCATCGCCGCATTTGGGAGTTCAGGAGGGGCTGTGGCCCCGTTTACTACCGGTTTGCTGGCGCAGGCGGCTGGCACCTTCGTTCTCAATCCCATCGCTATTGCTTTGTTTGTGATGATGCTGGGTTGTTGGTTTGGTCTCCCGTCCGAGAGGAAGAGGAGAGAATAACCAATGACCAATAAAACATGGGCTTGGCCGATGGAATACGCAGACACCGGCACGATCGTCAGTATGCCACCAATCCGTGTTCGGATGTCAACGACTATCTCCTGGGACGCTCAGACCTACACTTCAAGGCTGGTGATGTGGGCTTCCAACAACACAACGCATGTCTCAAAAAGAGCTGCATAGCTGGCTCCCATCGGTGTATACGAGGCGTCGAAGATCGAAGAAGGTGGTACTCGCGATCCGTGTCAGCATTGAGGGCAGCATGGTCAATCAATTTGTTCCCACCTCGGAACCCTGGAGTGCAGAAACAACTTCGGAACTCTGGGAATCAAATTGGCCGGGTGGCACATTGGAAGGGAGGACCTCGGGATATGGAGACACAGCTGCACAGCCGGTCAGCGGCGTAGGGGCTGTTTGATAACTATGAGACAAACGCAAATGTATCTAATTATGAACGTTGACGCATTATTTCTAAGGTTGTTTCAGTGCTCCTGGGTGAGTTTAGCACCTCGTCTGATCAGTTGTCTGAGCGAAGCAGTGGTGTCTGCTCATCCCCATCGCCGCGGTGTTCCTGGCCATGAGGTCCTTGCTGCTGTTGCGGAACATCGTCGTCTTCACCCTCGTCACCCTTGCCGCTCTTCTTCCACTTGAAATACAAACCCATACCCAAGACTACGCCCTGCAGCGTAGAGATGAACACGTACAGAATCCAGGCACTCCAGCCTTCCCAACCTAGACGTGCTGCGAGACTTGCTGCCCACAGATATCCGCCGGGCGTCTGGACGCACATCATCGGGATACTTAGGCTGCCCAAGCTCTTCAACTTGTAGGTCGTGTAGATCTGTGGGAAGTATTGAATAGAGGCTAGAGCCGTTGCGGTGATGCCGAGGGCATCAGCCCACGTCCAGGCAAAACCCGGCTGCGCCAGGATGACATAGGTAGAGACGATGCCGAGGGCTACTGTGTAAAGAACACATATGAGCACGACGATCACTGCCGATCGATAGGACGGCGGTTCTTTATCTGTGTCAACATCGACTGTGTTGGGTGTTGCCTTGGGGAAGTACAGGATGAAGAGGATCGCTCTGCAGCGCTGTTAGTCTCTGTTCGAGGATGATGGCCAAGAAAGCCACCGTTGCGAGGCGTTTATTGTAGGCCACGTAACAACGCCTCGGTAATCGCCTGCCGGATATACGCACATGATACTGAAGCAAATCCATTGTACCGTAATCTGGGCGATGCCTAGCAGACCGGCAGTGCAGGCAAACCCACTCAGGGAGCGGCAACACTCTATAGACGTTCTGCTCGGCGGGAGCACGATGATATTGGCGAACGCTGACGTTGCCGATGTAGTACCCAGGAGGACGAAGTACGGCGACAGGCCGAAAGAGGTGCCACGGGCGATGATGCGATAGTGTTGAGGGAAATAGGATAGTAGAATGCCGACGAGTAGAGCTCTATCACGCAGTACCACAATCAGTCCTGAGAGACCTCCTGAAAAGTCCCGTTGGGGTGCAGACGCAGTTCAAAGTTGGGATACATACAAACTGATGCCAAAGTTAGTGTAGTCCACGTAGTTCAGGGGCCTGCACTTGTCGGGCTGTGATGCCAATAGGGTGGAGAGCGTCAACAACATGTTGACGGTCGTGGAATGGCGCAAAAGGTTATTCTCTAGGTGGAAATAGGGACCTTGAAGACGGATTATTGGAATGCAACCCAGAATCGACCTGTGAGAGGGTGGTGGCTTCCATGAAATAGAAGGGAAAAGCGCGTTTTCAACGGTGACGAGCTGATTCGTGTAGTGTCGGGCTTGTGTAGCCCCAAAGGCGGGATGACATAGGAACTACCAGCTACTTAGCTTTGATGTAGTATAGCGTTGGCTACACCGGGTGATTCTATACCTGGCCAGCCAGGTCAGCCTGGCGCCTCAAACAGCCACACTAGAAACATCCGTGCGTGCCTTCCAGTGCCGTTTTCAGGTATACAAGCACGGAAAG
Source organism: Dendrostoma leiphaemia (assembly GCA_026120015.1). Taxonomy (NCBI): domain Eukaryota; kingdom Fungi; phylum Ascomycota; class Sordariomycetes; order Diaporthales; family Erythrogloeaceae; genus Dendrostoma; species Dendrostoma leiphaemia. Next base: position 23,456 of record JALRMF010000253.1, on the reverse strand, counting down.
CCGGGCGACGTGGTCATTAGAGCAACAGATACAAACACTCAATCTTCACACCGCCGACACCCGTGGACGTAGTTTTCAATCTGCCTCAGACTGTTCTGTTTGTATATACAGAATGTTCAACCCGAGGTCTATGAATACGAACGGCTGATCCCTTGGACTGTTATATCATAGTCCTAGTACATGGTTAAATTGAGAATCCAGGGCAGCTTCTTTGAATGCAGGTAGAGGTGACAGTGACTGCCACAACTCAAAGGCAAGACTCCATGTGACTTGGTATTACGCAGAAATCGGAAGCCGACAAGTGAAGATGCAGAATTTCCCTTTTCCAGCTCGTCGAGTGATTGGTATGATCTTGGCGAGGAGCGCAGGGCCAGGGGGCGGCCCCCTAATCCAAGTGAAAACCCCTTGACAAATTCGGCATGGAGAAATCAGGGCCAGGACTGGGCTGAAGTCCTGAGCCAACGTCACTGTTGACGGGCTCCGTAATTGTGCTGCCAAGGCAGCGACTTGAGTGCCACGCTGATTCAGCCCCTCGCTCAGTCGCTTGATAAAGCTTGCCTCGAGGTCACCCCAGCGAGCTACTCTTCCTACAGATTGCATGATTTGTTGAACGCATTCCCGCATATGGAGAAGACTTGAGTAGCAAGCAGCTGGTTCAAGTCAGCACTCGCGCTCTTGGCTGCTCCAGGAGATGATTGCAATGGCAGACTCACCACGATCGTCCAGATATTGCTGCGTTTTATCACCAGATTTTCTCCGCCTTTCTATGTCCGACATACCACGATGGCCTCGAAGTGACGTCTGAAATCTTTGCAGCTCCTTCTTTGCTTCATGCCTGAGACCGCGTTGCACTCGACCTTTGCTGGTCATAAACCCCGTGAGTCGAGACTGGAAAGGCCCTTTGATTGTACCCAGACCTCGGCCCACGTCTTCGCAAATTGACTCCAACACCTGGTCAAACTCATCATCCCCCCAAGATATCTGGGAGGCTGCAGAGATGCTTGAGGTATGGGAGTGCAGAGAGCCTATTTCGGAGGCGTGATAGCTTATGCTCGGCGTGGGCCGTCCCATAGCCAAGCTACGCTCGGCAAAATCAACACGCTCGTCAAATCCGGGAAGGGTGCTGTCGGTGAAGTCGCTCTCTTTAAGAAACATGTTTTGTATGAGTATGTTCATCAAAGAACGACTGAGATGAAGCTGTTCTAGATGCACTCTAAAACCCGTGTCGTCCGCACGCGGCCAATCCGATTTTACTGGGCAACCGGCATCAGGGCAGTAATAGAACCTGGAGTTGAGGCGGGATCGAAAATGATGCTCATGGGATATTAGTTGTTCATCGATTGGATTCGGGCCGGGACAACTAGGTAGACTCAGGCTTGCAGGCCATATCTGAGAGCAGCGCTGCCACGCTCTCCTCATAGTCGCGAACCTTGTTCTCCGCTATGCCGATTTCATACCGTAGGGAGTTGGCCGGCTCCTCGGCACTCCTCGAAAGGATGGCGTCGTTGTGGCTCGAGCGGCTCCTGATAGAGGGAACGAAAAGCGCAGACCTATCAATGTTGCACGAAGACCGAAGCCGCTCTGCACATGTCTTGCTATGCTGGATCTTTACCAAGAGAATATAAAGCTTGTGCATTTCAGGCTGTAACCAAAATCGAGAGACGACGGGGCCTTCATTATGGATGGCGGTGTCACTGCTCACGAGCAGTCTGGCTTCCATACTATCAGACAAAGCATGAGATTCCCAATAAAAAGGCATGAAACAGATGTTTTATACTGGGAAGGGGCGGGCAGTATACGACCTCTCGCCAATATTGCGGCGAATGCTTCAAGGTTCCAAGGTTGTCGTGAGGCCAAAATAAAATTCGAAGGGCCATAGTGTCAGAAGTGCCAACCTGTTGGCCAGAATGAAATACCTCTGCACCGTGAAGCAAAGGAGACACCCGTGCGACCCTTTCGGGTGGCAAACCTTGAGGCCCCTTGCCGTGATTAGGGACTAGATTGCCTTGAAACGGGGTTGTGTATTGGATTTCTCGAAGTACAATCATGCCTAGGTACAGCAAGCCTGCACGAGTACCTGTACTTTGTAATGTAGTACGAATTTGACCTTGCATGCAGTGCGTGGTGGCAGTGCAGGATGTTTGCCTCCAGTCTCTGGGGCTTGCCTGTGGACCTTGTCTTTGAGAAAATCAACGAAAGTTGGTGATCATGACATCTGTGCAGCAACCGGGTGAGAGTCCCAGAATCTTGCCGCGGTAAAATCATGGCTAATGAGAATGTTGAATTCAAGAAATTGAGAAACTATGCCATCGAGTCGTTGAGCACAGAAGAAGACTTCCACTTCCTCCGGTCCGAATTTCTCCAACGACTCAACATTGCCAAGCTTGAAGTTGATCTCAGCCAGATAAAAAGACAGTTTTTGTGTTCAGAGAGTGCATATTTTGAAGATTTTGAGAGTCTGAGGATCAGACTTCACCAATATGGTGAGTGAATGCTCGCATAGCACACCTGGGCATGCCGAATCGCACCCAAATGCCTTACATCGGAGACCATGAATGTGCATGTGCCTGTCCTCTTGCCAGGGTATTTTCACCGGCTGACGTTCCACCAGCGAGCGCCCTCCGTGACTACCAATACCTCCGCGACAAAAAGCCCCTGGACGCATCCCAGGAGACCAACCGGAAGCTCCGTCTCCACAAATACTTGCACACGGCCGCCAACCTCATCGACCCGTGGGACTCGCACTACGCCTACTTCGCAGACGACATCGACCACGCCCACGCCGCGGCCGCGGACCCCCCCCCCCTCCGGGCCTTCCTGCAGCACCACCTCCCCTCGCGCCTGACGTTCTCCCGCCACGAGAGGCTAGCCCGAGCGAGGGAGTACGAGGAAGGGGAAGCCGCCCCGCGAGGTGTCCCCCTTCGTCGACAGTCTGGCGCGGTTCGTCGTCGTCCCTCGCCGGCGGGGTGTTCTTAGTGGTGCCCATGCTCGTGATGATGGTCGCCGGCCGACCGTCCGAGACCAAGAGCCTGGTCGCGGTGTCGGTCGCCGTCGTGGTGTTTGCGCTGCTGTTGAGCTCCGGTATCAAGGTGTCCAACGTGGAGACGCTGGTGTCGACGGCGACGTACGCGGCGGTGTTGGTCGTGTTTGTGGGGACCAGCGGCGGTGGTGGTGGGAGTGGGAGTGGCAGTGGTAGCACTTCTTAAGACGGAGACAAAAGGTGGGTCACAATGGGAGACAAGGAAGGTTCGGGCACGAGATGTGTTGTCATTTCCCTACAACACGGCTATGACATCCATTGTGCGTGTACTTGTGCGCGCGCGCGCGCGCATATATATATATTATCCAGCAGCAGCAGCAAGTCGAGTGTCTTCCACACATTGCACGGGTTGAATTTGGTATAGGGGAAACGTTTTGTCTCCTTTTTCTTTTTTGCTGTCTCTCTAAACTCGTAACATTTGGTATAGAACGGAGGAGACGGAGCGGCCAAGAGACCTCGTGCGGTAAGAACTCCTCCCGCTATGCAACAACATTGGATGGGGTGGGGTTGGGGGATAGGACGGCCGGGAGAGGCTTTTGTACAGGTCGTGACGTGGCGAAATGTGAGGGTGATGGTGGGCGCCAAAGATGACATTGAAAGTGACGGCATGAACGGGAACAAGAGGTAGGGACTTGTAAAATATACCCCTGATCTGCGTCTTCGACACTTGAGATTTGTTGGATTGATTCGTGGTCCCGTATGACGTGGACTCTGATGAGTTTCAGCAGCTGCTTGAGCAAAGACAGATATGTTGCAAGTACAGCTATATTCATCTTCCGGCGTTGGTGTATCGTGCTTCATGGCCATGTCGTGACGCCATCAGGGTATCCCATCTAGGGTGTTCGTGGGCGCTTCCAGTAGTATTGCTACGGCAAGTGTCAGTCGGTGGTTTTTGTTCCCGTGTGCATAGAACAAGCAGGGCGTCGATAGGCCGGGTGCAGCCCTAGGATCCCAAGCAAGCGTGCCGGCAGGTGAGGTTGCGGCAGCGGAGATGTGGGAGAGGAACAAGGCAACTTACCACATGATGTTTCCGACAGTTTCGAAGGGTCGGCTTTCTCAACCCATCCACCACGGCGGCACGGCGGTTCTCATCGTCATCCCTCTCGGGCATGTAGTAGTACTGGCTCTCGAGCGGCTTGCCGTCCGCATCCTTGCCCTGGCGAGGGATCGTACCGATGCACGTGGTGTTCTCGACGATGTACCTGAGCTCGTCGCGCACCAAGCCGACCTTGTCGTCGGCGGGCAGGTTCGACAGCAGCGTGGTCAGCGGCGTGGACGACAGCCGCGAGAAGGCCAGCTGGTTGACGACGTGGTTGGTGATGGTGGCGACGTCGACGTGGCTCAGGTCCGGCACGGGGACGGCCTCCTTGCCCGTGTCCTCCTGTGGGGGGTCGGCAGGCGTGGGCGTCGTGCCGCTCTGGCGTGGGGTGGAGGCTGACTTGCTCGAGCGGTGGGAGTCGGTATGGCTGATGTTAGGACGTGGAGACGCGGCGTGTGCGCCCGAGTCGAGGCGCCGACGCTTCGGGGATGAGGCCGCGAAGGAGGCCATGCGGTCGTTGAGGTTGTGGCCGTACGGACCGAAGGAGTGGACTATGGGGTCGTTCTCCTCGTTCGGATCGTTCTCATCGTCGGACTGGACCTCACTGAGGTCGCTCGAGAAGCTCTTGCTGACCTCCGTGACGAAGCTCTCGTCCGCTGTCGACGGGCGGCCGCCGGTCGAGGACGGCAGGTCGGCGTCCTCGTCCTCATATATGTCGACACTCTGCTCCCTGTCGCTGGCACTGGGCAGATCCGACAGGACACTGCTGAGCTGAGAGTTGCTCGGCGCGTTACTACCCACCTGAGACTGTGGTAGCGACGCGTGGGCAGGCGTGGGCGACTCAGGCGAGCCGATCCGCGCCGTCCTGCGCAGGGGACTAGACTGCAGCAGGCCCAGACCGCTGCCGACCTCAACCCCGTTCCCGCCGGCACGCGGGCTCCCCGCCCCATGAACAGGCGATCCTCCGCCGGCGTTGCGCGCGGACCGAGGCGAGTCCTCCCAGCCCAGGTCGTCCCTCAGGTCCCTCTTAGGCCAGTGGAGGAGGACGCGGGCGTCCTGGACGTCGAGCATGATCTCGGCGCCCTCGGCCTCGAAGGAGAGGACCTCGCCGCGGTGCATGTCGTAGGTGCGGCCCTGGCACGATAGGCGGAGGCCGTTCCAGCCGTTGCACTCGACCTCGACCTTGTTGGCCTGCAGGGGCACCGAGGCGGGGACGTAGCGGGCCCTGACGTGGACGCGGCTGATGAGGCGGTTGGCGGACAGCTGATAGTGGCTCGAGTTGGACGAGCGGCCCATGAGCAGGGTCTCGCCGCTCTCGTTGAGCTCGACCGAGGGCACCGCCGACAGAGGGGCGCGCTCGGATACGGTGGAGGGAGCGCGTCGCGAGGCGGGGCGGTGCGCGTTGGCGGCGGCGTGGTGGTTGACGCGTGGAGGTGAGGACGACAGGATGCCCGTGCAGGAGGTGGGGACAGGGGTGGGATATTTGAGATAGGCATGGCTGTTGTTGTTGTTGATGTTGATATTGGTGGCGGCAGAGGCACCCTTGGATGAAGAGCCTGGTCGGCTCATCCGACGCGTGGTGGAGGTGTTGGGGAGGCCCGGAGAGGATGACAGCAGCTCGAGGGGAGGGAGCAGCGCGGACTGTGAGGAGGGCCTCGTCGCGTCTTGGTCTGTGTCGCGATCCCATGGTGACGGCGGAGCGGTGGGGGCAGGCTGGCTGGAGGGGAGCCTGCTGCCGCGCGGTGACGAGTCCATGGTGAGGGGTGAGAGGGAAGAGGAGGGGGTCAGGTGGGCTTCAGAGTGAGGATGAGGAGGGGCATAGCCGACGCGATGTACCAAGATGTACAGTACCAAGGCCTTGAGAGTGTGTGTGTGTGTGGACGGCAATGTGGGAGGAATTGAATGAATGGACGTTTTCCCCCGCCCTCTGGTGAGGTAAACTGGAAGTTTGGGGACTGGAACACAAAAGGATTGAGAGTGCGAAACAAGCCAGAAGGAAAGAAGAAGAAGAAAAAGTCCGTTGCTGGTCTGTTCCAAGTCGCGGTTCGGCTCAGATGCTGCCCCAGCACGTCGCGTAACCGCGTTCCTCAGACCGACTCGGATCCAGGCTCCACCCCAGCGTCAGAACTACTGTGAGGCGCACCGTCTCGGCCCGGCAAGCGTCAGAAGGGGCCGTTCCGGGTGAGTGTGTGAGACGCAAGTGACGTGGGTTGGTTTATTTATTGAAGCTGCACGTCAACTCTTTGCTTAAGGGAGCGAAGGAGAAGGAGAAAAAAAGACAAGATGCAAGATGCAAGATTCAGTCGGAGAAGGCTCAGGTCAACCAGGATTCGTTCTGCAAGGAGGACATCGTGTACAAAGTAGGGCACACACTCGTTCGATCTGGTTAGTTACATTCAGTGCATACTTGGTTTTGGAAGGAGAATTACGGGCTCCGTATCTGATCTCATCCGCATGGTCCAGGTGGTTCCAGGCCACTGTGCAGGTGCAGGTGCAAAGTGCAAGCCGGGTCTAGGTTTTGGCCCGTCTGCGGGTGCCGCAGCCCACAACCGTGTTCTCCCTGCGCGTTTCCCAAGCGCGTTTTTGGCCTGCTTGCACAACCCGTAGCCTGAAAAATCCCGGCATCGTATCACACAATTCCCACTTCGTTGCACCCGTACGCGGCGGTACTTTGGTAGTGAAATAACGCCCACTGGTCTGACTCGTCAGTGGTGCAATTCCAGTGCACAAAGACGCCTGCATCTCCTGCCGGACCTCGGCGCGTGCAAACCCGTGCTGCCCGTGCTAACTTGCTCTGGACTCTCACAGCATATCTCGAAACACAAGTACATAGTATTGCATCATTCTAAATTCCCAGCCGGTGGCGGACAGGATGAGCATGCTGACATGAAAAGAACGAGTTCCGTCTGAGTTTCCTCCCATGGCCTGTTGAAAACTGCGTCATGGCAAGGACAGGAAAAGGATGGCCGGTGCTAAATCTGCGCCGCCTGCAACTCTTCCACGCCAACCCCTGCCGTCGCGTCGTCCAGTTCAACCACATTCCATGCTCGCAATCAAGGACTTCGATGAAAGGGCCGCCCCTGATCACAGCCGTCTCTCTTGAGATACGATAATGCTTCCGTGGTTCAAATATTGTGAGTTGGATTCTGAGAGTACGTATTCACGTCGGCTTTTGACGTTGCACAACCCCGAAGCCCGGAGCTCCGTGGCCAGCCCCACACCTCCGGCCCCCGGAGGGTCCGCGCAGAGACGCGTCTTCGGCTCCGGCCCGGCAGCACGGACCCTCCGATCTCAAAACCCGAACCCGGAGCTAGACAACGAAACCGGATTCACCTTCCCAAACTCTAGATTTGTTTTGCCTGCAGCCTACACCTCAGTCTGTTGTTCGCTCTTTCTTCCTCCCACTGCCATTACATTGCCGTGTGGCCTGTCCTGTCTAGCAGCTTCGGCACCAACTCGCAAGCAAGATCTCAAACTCGGATGCGCCTGACGTGCCTGACTGCACCCCGTGCGAACCTCCAAACAATTTAACAACACTACCTTGGATTTTTGCTGGACTACCACAGACCAGTTATCTCTACCGGCCGTGGTGAAAGTAGTTGATGTTCACCAAATTCGACTTTCTCCTACCTATACTCGTCTACGCCAATAGCAGGCTGACCAACGCGTCGAGATGTCATCGCCCCAGCACTTGGACGCGCTCCCGGAGCAGATCAAGGCCGAGATCCAGGCCGTCGAGGCACGATTCCTGACCGAGCTGAGAACACTACGCGACGAATTGAACGCCACCACTGTCAGTCTGACAGCTACCCGCGATGATCTCGAGGCCACCACGGCCAATCTCGAGCGGGCCGAAGTGCGCATCCTGCAGCTTGAAACGGCGGGCAAGATAACTGAAGTCTGCTATATGCATCGTTTCTCCGAGCTAATCTGTGGTGTGATGCAGATGGTGTCCCCAGTGACATGGCCCTCCGCAGTCTGGATCTTGATCTTGGCTACCACCCCGACGCCTCAAAGCTGTGTGGTGTATCGGATCCCGTCCTCAACAGGAAGCTTCTCAACTAGCTGCCAGGAGCTCTCCACGAGGAGGTGGTTGCTCGGTACGCCATGCCCCTCCGCGTTGTGTCTGACTCTCCCTTCGTCGAGGCGCACAAGAGGCATGACCCAATGCGGTGGGAGGGCCCGTTTGCCGACTTTCTGGACCTGATGCATGAAAGGCTGTACGACTTATGGGAGGACTACTCGCACCACGGCAGTTGTCGCAGACACCGTCTGCCCACGGCGATACCTGATCTTTCCCTCGCCGCCGTCAAGCTCGAACTGTATCCCCACCTCGCCATCTATATGGAACCGCACCGCGCCGTGCAGGCTGTGTCTTGGAGCCTAGGCTGCCAAATTGCTGCTGCGGCCCACCGCGCTTTGCGACTTCAGGGGTTCGATGGCATCCATTGCCTGCTCCTACACGACTGCGGAGATCAAAGATTCTTCTATCTGATTTTCCATGAGACAAATGGGGCTTACCAGCTCCCTTGAGGCGATCTCCACGAGTGGCTGAGGATTCTGAGAGCCTGGCGAACAAATCGTTTCCTTGATCCCACGCTGCACGAAACAGCAGCACCTGGATGAGTATTATAGCAGGATCGACAGCCGTCGATAGGCATGAATGACGAAGCAGACTATGCATGGAGTACCGAGTCAGCTTCGGAGACTATGGGAGTTGGGCAGAAAAGTTGTCTCGTTGTCGATTAGATTCTTTTGGAGAAGTTGCCAGGGCGAGGAATGGAATCAAATAGTACAAACTGAAGCTACTGTTAGAGACTCCACGACCGCTTTCGAACCCTTGTTCTGCTCGGAGCCTGATGGGCGGCCGTTGACCTCTCTCTCAACCACCTGGGTCGTCAAGGGAGTATGTGTCCAGGAACAACACTAACGTATCTGGATACCTAGTCTCGGGCCAATGCGATCCATTGACCTCCTTCACATTTTGCGGTCATGCATGTCTTGGACCCACAAAACGTAGACAACCACCCGCTTAGGCAGTAGTTGGCAGAGGTTGCTAGGGGCGTGAAAGAACTGAGAATTCTAAGCCTTGACTTGACCAGAAACTCACATGAGTAACGCCAACGGTCCACATGTTTTCGCCGCATCAATGGTATATAAACGAGCTGCGACTTGCGCCTTGCCAACGAAACACAACATTGAACCAAGAGCTTTACAGCATCTTGGATTCAACCATTCGTTGATCGTCCTATGCCCACCAACAGATGGATGCCATCCCAATATGTCATCTCAGCAACATCAAGACCTCGGTACGCTCCTAGAACGCGTCAGGGTCGACGTCCAAATCTCCGTCACCCAGCAGTTACAGAGGGACCTCACTGGGCTACACAACGCCCTTACAGCTTCCAACGCTGCGCTCGCCGACGCAAACCAAGCTCTTTCTGCCGCCACCAAAGAACTAGCTGCCTTCAAGTCCAGTCTAGCTGCCGATACGGCTGGCAGAAAGCAGTGTAGTGAACGCATCACCAATCTTGAGGCTGGCCTGACCGGTAAGAGGCTTTGAGCTGATATGTTCTTGTCTTCTTCACCTCTGACACACCCGCTTTCTTCAAGCCCAGGTTCCCAGTGATCGCACGCTACGCCATTTCGCTCAGGGTCTCGTCGAACCCCACGCCAAGCTGTGCGGCGCATCCGATCCTGCCCTCGTCAAGAAGCTCCTGGAGTCGAGCCCGGATCTTCTGGACGACCGGGTCTTCGAGCACGTCAAGCTGCTGCGCGCCAGCTCAGACCACATGTTCGCCGTGCACTACATGCTCTACCCACAGGGCCCCCACAACTTCGTCATGTTTCTGTACGACCTGTGGGCAAGATGGCACACGATTCCGCCCCCGGGGAGGTACAGCAGGGCGTCCTTTGAGGCGCAACCGGACCGGCCCATCGGGCTGATGCTCGAATTCGCGCCCTCCGAGGACGACAAGCAACCCGACAGGGCGGCGATGCCTTGGGCTAGGGGCTACCACATCACGACGACTTGTCGTGAGCTGCTGCATGTCTTTCCCGATTTCTCTGATGTCCATTTTCTCCTCGTCAAGGGCAGCGGGAACGACAACATCTATCACCTGCTCTTCTACCTCGATGGTGGAGATCACGAGAGTTCTTAGCTTCTGCACGCACCTGTGTCGATGCTGTGGTCTTGAAGTATGAAACTTGGTTTCTTGCAGTGGGTGTATCTTCAACAATGACATGAGATGAATTTGAAGACTCTCACTTGTGGAAATAAGATTGGATGGGCGTAAGGTGAATGGCCCAGGAGGTGGCAGTCTTCCAAGGTTGCTTTGCGAATGCACAGGGTAGAGGGAGAGACGACACTAGCTCTCCCTCAAGGCTGATGTTTTGGGTACGGCAGCTCTGGAGTAGTATTGGCGAGAGACAAAAAAAGGAGGACGAGAAAAAAAAGGGGGGGGGGGGAAGGAAGCCTTCTTGCTGGGAAGAAGGCTACCCTGCTCTTGATGACTATATTCGGTCGACTTGTAATATGTACCTAGGCACGCGTTCGCACACGCGTGTAAGAACAAGGCAGTCTGGAGGAATCTGTCTGTGAGGCTCTCCACGCATGCAACGCATGAACCCCTAATCTGCACCTGTATCTGACTTCTTAGCGTTGCAGAAGGGTCTCTCGAAAAACAAAGTTGTCTTGCTGCTCATAAGCGAACGTTCTGGCGATAAGGACGGTGTGATACTGCTTCCATCGCGTATGAGAACTCCTGACCAATGGCCGTCAGCGTGTTCAGACTACTCGAACGCCTTCTCTTCATCCAGCGTGCGATTGGCCCTTGCAACCACACTCTGCCTCGCCACGCTCCTCCTCACCAGCGCCGCCGGGTCCCCAACGCCCACCACGCTGCTGTTCCTCCGGACCTCGTTCGCCTCGCGCTCTTCGTACTTCTCAGGCCGCGTGCTGCGTCTGGCATCCGGGTCTTTGAAGACGAGTATGTCGTGATTCTCCATGAAGAAGCGGTCCACGTCCTCGAGAGACCGTCCGGCCGTCTCTGGATAGAAGAGATAGACGATCGGGACGAAGCTGAAGTTGAAGACGGTCCATATGATGTAGAAGCGCCACCCGAGCGAGTCGATGCCGATGGGCGTGATCTCGACCACCATGAAGTTGACGATCCAGTTCGTGGCGGTACCGAGGGCGGCGCCTTTGGTGCGCATGGACAGAGAGTTGATCTCGGTGGGGTAGAGCCATGGGACGCCTTGTTGCTCATGGGGTTAGCCCTCTGCTGATATACGTCTGAACTTTCGAAACGAAATTGGGCGAAGAGGGGAATTTTACCTTGCCAACCAATTCCAAAAAATACATAGTAGAGAAAGAAGAAACCAATCGAGGCTTTAGCCCATTTGGCTTGTGAATCGACAGGCAGTGAAGAGTCCTCGTTGTACCGGATGCAGATGGTAATGAAAAGGTAGCAGATGAATTGCCCGAATGCGCAGTCTGAGAATTCAGCGTGTCAGCATATTGTGATACCAGAGCCACCAAGAATGGAGGAACAGGCACTCATTGTGCAACTCACACATCATCATCTTCCTTCTGCCCCATCTTTCGACGTTTGGAATACCGATCAGGCTGAAGAGGAGGTAGCTGACAGAATTACACGCTGCGAGCAACCTGGCAGTCTTGTCCTGCAGCCCTACAGAGTAGATGAGAACGAAAGGTAGGTAGTAGGAGGTAACATTGATTCCCGTAAATTGTTGCACTGTTTCTATGTCAGCACATCTGGTTTCTCATGAAGAATTGAGGAGTATGGGGGCCGTCTCTCTCTAGGATATACCAGAGAAGAAAGGGAGAGGGGCAAAAAAAAAAAAAAAGGGGGGGGGGGAAGAAGGTGATTCAATTCGGAAAACTCACTAGCTTGAGTGCCACACCCAAGAACCAAGCGTCGAAGCGTGCTTGTGCCGCCATTTTCGCCGACCTTGCCACGGAGAAGATCCGACCATGGAACACTGTTTTCTCGCTCGTAATTGACAGCCCACTGGACATCCTTGGACTGAGTCACGACGTAGGGATCATAGACATCAGTGTTCTCGAGATCCGCAAGAATCTGCTCAGCCTCCTCGATCCGTGCTCTGGCAATCAGCCAGCGAGGTGACTCCGGAAGCCAGGGCACCGTTCCGTAGAGGACGAAGATAAAGATGAATTGTATGGCCAGGGGCAGACGCCACGACAAGGAGCCCGACGCGTATGACAGACCGAACGTGACCCAGTTGGAGAGCATGAAGCCGAAGATGTTCATGATCATTTCGATGACGATCAGCTTTCCACGCCAGCTGGCCTTGGACGTCTCTCCTTGCCACACTGGGGCCGTGGACGTGTTGATTCCATTTCCAATTCCGGCGACAACTCTGCCCACAAACATCTGCGCCACACTGAATGCCGAGATCTGCAGAATGGCACCAATGCTCATGATCGTCGTTCCCAAGAGGATACTATTCTTGCGGCCCAGTGGCTCGCCGAGCCACATTGTCGAAACTGCTCCGAGAAAGCAGCCGATATCGTAAATTGCCGTGACCGTGGACTGGATGGACGAATTACCCTGTATTCCGAGAAGATCTAGAAAGTCGTTTGTCACAATGACTCCACCGAAAACTCCTTGATCGTATCTGCGGACACGAGGTGTTAGATGAGCTCGCTGCTATGCAAGACAGGGAAATGAGAGTTTCTACCCGCCCAAACAAAGTCATGTCTGTGGCACAGGCGACCGTGACCCAAAAGGTCAACCAGTTCCCCTTTAGACCAAAATATGGAGCCATATTGATATCTTCTCCGTGGATATCGGCGAGGGAAGATTGAAAATGGCAGTAATCTCACTCAAAGTGAACACTCGCTGGACCAGGACGGTGACCTTTTTGAGCAAGACTATCTAGGTATGTAAGCAATATCACCCGGGCCACAGAGAGCGCCAAATGATGAGTATGTGAAGACTTCTCGGGCTAACATCGACGGCATGACCGACAGATAGATCCCTTCAAAAAAAAAACATCACGACCGTGACATCGCGCCCCGCCGTCGGCCCAAGCCGTACCCAATTGCACAATACATCTCCTGCCCGAGACTGCGGAAATGCTACACAAATCGCGGGCGACCAGTCAAAGGGGACGGTTTCCCCAGATCGAACCCACCACATGGACCGCACCTGAGCTGCACCCCGCAGATCTGCGGCTGTTAGTGCCCGCTAGGGGAAAGCCGGTTGAGCCAGAACTACAGCGTCGGTGCCGTCGATGCGCGGCATATTGTGCGCAAATCTGGGGAAAGATGAGGCGTGTTGGCATACCTTGGCTGGCGATGCCCAGGGAATGCTATTCTTTTGTTTCTCGGAGGCTCCGGCGTCTTATCACTTGGTGTGAGGCGAATTTCGAGGCAATGTGACGCTACGTACTTATTAGGCATCCATGACCACAGGCTTTGCAATTACGTGAAAAAGAAAATATCACATAGACACTGTTTCATGATGTGTGGTATAGATGCGTTTCAATAATCTAACAATTCTGTCTTGGAGCAGTAGTCATGAAGCGGTTGGCTGAGGAATTGTGGTAAAGCAATGTTAGAGCTTTTCCTCGGTCTGTGTCCGGTGAGGCACCCACGATTTGCAGCTGCTAGGCGCTATAAAGACACAGGCTTGCTATATGTGGTCTGATATTGGTGAGGCGTAAATCTATGGCCCCGAAAGTTGCTTTTGAGGTGGCGATGATTCTATATCACTCATGCATATGTGAAAAACGATATGTTAGGTGTGCTCTACGAAAGGAATATCCCGCAAGTGCACCTTGCTGGAGAGATTTAACGACAGTGGTGTACAATCAGGGCAGAAGCTGATGGTGCAGGTAGCGGGAGAGAGTCTTACTGTAAGCTCTTAGTTCCATATTTGAAACCTCTGGCTCGAGAAGGCAGACTCTTCACCTGGGCAAGCTGATGCGGGATGTGGATGAATGACGTTGCCTTTTCACACTGAATGACGCTGTCAGCATCACCCGACAGTGTGCTCGGTGTATCCGGCGTCGTTGAAAGCTTGCTCCGGTTGGACAATGTAGTATTGGCCAAACGAAATATCCGATGAATTGGTAGGAGAGGATCTTAAATGCACTTGAAAAAAAGCCCACGTCCAGTGCATCATGTAACACAGGTCAAGCCATACTTCATCGAGCTCTGGTGATTACTCCTGCACTTTTGGCGCGACAAATTCCTCGTCGCACACCTGGGCACATTACCCTTACTCTTGTGAAGCGCATCTTTACGCTGTCTCCGTGTCATCTCGTCAAGACTCCTTAGCCCACTGTTTCCCGCTCCAGAGATCTCCGGTCGTCCAGAACCAGTAGTCCCGCCCTTTTATCAACCAAACCAAGAAGCTGGGAATCCGCCATCCCATTGCAGCGCCGACTCCGCGACTCTTCCCGATGGGCACCAGTTGTGTCTCTCTCTTGTCTTCGTGGAACTCCCTATCCCTACCGAGAGAAGTCTCCGCCCGTCCTGCGGCAAGAAGCAGGTCGCGCTTCATGTTGGCGCCGAGGACAGGAACAGCGGCCAGAATGTTGTGTATTGCTGGTCGTGCAAAATTACTTGCGTCGCCGAGAGCATAGACTCGTGCAGACTGGCCGGCACCGTCGACTCGTAGGGTCGAAGGGTTCGTCTTGACGCGGCCGTCTGAGCACAATAACGAACTGTCGGCTATGAAGTCCGTGTTTGGCCTCGTGCCAGTCGCTGGGATATATATGTCGGCATGAAGTGACTTTCCGCCTTCAAGACGCACCTCTGCCTCGAGGTCCAAGAGAGCTGGGTCTCTGCCTGTCCCTTCGGGAATGATCTCCTGGACTCTGGCATTCTTGATCACAGTGACACCGAGTGTGGCCAGAAGAGACTCTGCTTTGCTGGCAATCGATGTTCTTAAGACCGGTAGGATGCTATCACTGCTTGTGATGACAGTGATTTCGACCTTGTTTCGGGAGTCTCGTGAGGTGAAGAGCCCAGGTCTTCCATTGAGGTAGTCGCCCAACTCACCGGCTACTTCAATACCGGCCGCTCCGCCACCAGCGATGATGATGCTTTTGGCCGTTGACAATGCGCTCCGAAGTGTGGCCCAACTTTGGCGAAGGTATCCTTCGTCCCACTGAAGACCAAGCAAAGGCGATGGTGTGGCAGCACCGGTCGCAATCACCGCTGCGTGAAAGGAGATGTCCTCAGATGTCCCGCCGGTTTTGTCCATCACGGTCACTCTGCGGGTTTTGTGGTTGAAATTCATTACCCTGCCATTGAGGAATCGGAAGCCGCTGCCTTCACCATACTGCTGAAACTGGGTCTCGATGTCCACGAAAAGTTTATCTTGAGAGAACATACTATCAGAGATCATGGCGCGCGGACAAGCTGGTCGGCAAAATGCTTGAGAAGATGAACTGATCAGAACGACTTTGTAGATGTCTGTGCCAGGGACTTTTGGCAGCACGTGCTTCAGAAGGTAGTGGGCAGTTGAAATGCCTGCGTACGATGCACCAAGAACAACGATGTTCTTTTCATCAGCCATGATGTGATGTCGTCGTGAGAGGGGGCGAGTGAAAGTCTGTTGACGAGACCAGACACAACCAGTGGAAACCATCTGCAAAGCAAACCGCGTGAATATATTCTTGACACGGAGTCCGGCCGGCGGACGAATCTGCGGACGAAATGATGACTGCAGTGGTTTGGCTGCCAAAGAGGCTTAGCGTTGCTTCCACTGACTGGATGACCGCCCGCTTGCTGTCCCATTGCAGACTCACGGCCGCAAGTTATCAACGGACATGATTTTGCGCAACGTCGAATTGGTCCGTCCCGAAGCGTGTCCTCGGGAGCTTCGGATCAGCATCGGGCCCCTGCCGCCGAGGCTCTCCCTCCACAATGCGGCATCGAAATGTGCCATTCCCCATGCTTTGGGCGCCGAAAAAAAACCAAATCCTCGCGAGGCTACCTGTTTACGTAGATAAAGTCTGGGTGTTGGGCAGGATGTGTTCATATTCCCGCAGCAGCCTTGGGTTACCTAGGCAGCTGTCAAGGTCGTCAACCAGGTCCACGGTGTCAATGTGCACCAGAATTTGTTGGGCCCTGAAGTCAGCGCCGGGTCTCCCAGAAGGCACCGTACAGTGACAACTTACCTGGATACTTTCGCGATGAATAATGGAATTTGATGAAGAACCCGTTGTAGGCTGTGAGGGATGAGCAACGAATGCACGGTGGGAATCGAAAGGGCACGTTGTGGTATATACACATAAGCTTGCCAGCTCTCCTAATTCAAACGGCAGTGTAGCCAAGTGGTTACGGCGCTGGCCTGCTAAATGAAAGTTTAACAGTGAAGCCAGTCCCTTCGGGGGCGCCGGTTCGAATCCGGTCACTGTCGACACATTTTGACATTTTTCCCTTTTTTGACCATCTGGAACTTTTTGGATTGAATTTTGATAACAGATTCATCTATTTATTATCTCGTCTGTGACTGGTGGCGAACTCGTCTCCCTGGGCAGACAGCATTTTGCCACCCACAGACGTTAGCACTTGAGTATTTTGGGGAACGTTTAGTGGGCCTGGTGTTCCTTTAACATTATAATGAGGGATCTGGATTTACGCTGTCAACTATTTGGATACCTTAGGGTAAGGGACTTATATATGACTATCTAAATAAGGACCTCTGTAGTGAGTGGTTCTGGATTGAAGAAAATCACTGTGTACATTATGTAGTTACAATGTCAGTAATACGGCCGCCAGGAATCACGCTTTACACGATCACACTTGCCCTGGCAACTTCATACCTTGAGTGTAGGAATGTACTCTGCGTCCCCATCTGATGTAAAGGCCGCTTTGTTGTCGTCAGGGTGGCTTGCCGCTATGATACCCCTTTCATAGGCGGCGTACCAGAAACCGAGTCGCGCTGGCGGGCCGGGCTGGTTCGGATCGTCGAGGTGAAATGACCTCAGGTACTGTGCACAATTTTTGAAGTTCCCAGCAGGATACCATTCCAAGTCGAGCTTACTGACATCCCGCCACTGGACCTGATATTGTAGCTCGTCTTCGTATACTGCGTCGAAGTTAGCACCCAACAACCACTGTAATACCAAACTGCTCCACCAGTGACGAGTGTTGCATTTGGATGTAGCAGTAGGACTCACAACGAGAAGCGATGAATCCATTCACCAGATACTCCACGACCCGTGGCTCGTGAGGGTTTCTCTCGAATTGCTTTGCCTCTGCCGCGGGAAGATAGAGAGAGACACCCCGGCCGCTGCTGTCCGGCAAGTGGTAGACCAGGACTGTTTCGTCAGCAGCAACGGCTCGAGGTTCCTCCCGCTTTGTCTTGTTGTCGGGGTGGTCGGGAAAGGATTGCAAGATATCCTCTGTTAGACCGTCCCAAAGGTAGCCCATGAACCTGTTCGCTGCCCCTTGGAAGAACGAATTATGGTCCTCCCTATCCTCTTCGATGGTGGCAAAGAGCGTGAGACAGGATTTGAACTTCTTGGCATCGAGAACACCGAAAATCTTGGACAAATTCTTCTCCTTGAAGTTCAGAACGGCCTTTACAGCATCCACCAGTCGCTCGTGCAGCTCCTCGTGGTCATAGAATGCTCTAGCTTCAGTGTAGCTGTTGATGGCGTATCTCTTGTCATTGTAATTGAAACCGAGTCCATTTAGTTGGGGAAATATGTATGGCAGCCAATTGCCTCTCTTCTTGCCCCTCGCCAACTCGGATAGCGCCTTTTCGTACGCGCTTGGTAGGCGCGTGATACCTTTTTCCCATCTTCTATCCTGGGCTCTCAAAAACCGCTGAAGATCCACCTTGGGTGTTGCGTGATTTGCTTTTGTGTGCGCGTGGAAGGATTCCGAGTCGCCTGAGCCCGCATCAGGGACATTTTCGGTACCTGAACGGGTTCTCATCCTGTCTGGCATCCACTGTCACCTTGGTATCGTAAACTTTGGCGACTCGATTCGAGGATATCACCCAAGTCAAACCTTGGGACTGGGGCGAAGGGATTGATGGCAGAAAACTGACAAGACGTGCTTGGACATACATTTCAAAGTTTCGCAATGATTTCAAGCTGGAAGGTGTACGTGTTGCGAGTGTGGCAGAAAAGGTATGCTTTGTTGCTCTCGATGTCTTTGTTCTTCGGCACGCGGACTTTCGTTGCTACCGAATTGCTGACTTCATGCATCCTCTTTCTTTATTAATTGACCTGCATGGTACCATCTACGAGATCCAATGTCTGGAACTGGCATGAGAAGAAGTTCAATGAGGACGGGATCAAGGGCACAATCTAGGCGTGCTGGACCGCTATGAGAGCATCCCTGATACACACGTTCTGTTAGACTTGTGAAGAAGTATATTTGCAAATTTGAGCTTTTTATCAGCAATTGCTGTAATCGGAAGCTGTCAACTCGCTCCACATATTTTTTGCATCCTAGGCCTCCAATTACCTCTTAGTCAAGTTGATAACTTTGGCAATCAGTTTCTACCTAGGTACATCTATCACATAACATACATCCCACATATCTATTTGCATATTATATTTCTAGCATTGTTAATGTGATTAATAAGGTACTAAGGCTGATAGAACACATTTATAGATATTACCTAAGATTGTATAAGTGCAAATTGCAAAGTTTTAAATGTTATTAAACTGTTAAGTAATCTTTTGCTAGCTTTTTAACAATAAACTATATGCTTAATTTAACCTAGTTAATTTTTATAAATTTTTATGCAAGTGTAGAATTAATTACATAGGCGAGAACGAGCATATAACTTTCTAGGTATCTTAATATGCCTTAGTATTTAACTCGTGCTGTTTAGCTTAAGTTACTTGTATATACAAAAACCTTAATAGGCTAACGTGCCTAGGTGCTTGCTACGGAATTTAAAGGCTAAGTGTATTGTAGGTTTATAGCTAGAAGGAAGGACCGGGCTTACGTTTGTCCGATTAGAGGACCGGTCCGCCGCGGACCGGCGCTAGCCGGCTACGGCTAGTGCAGAACGAAGGGGGATATAAGCTACCTTTTATAGCCTTGTTCCCCAACGTAAATAGCCTCTCTTTCTTCCAACTACCACTAATAAACAAATATGTTATATAACCTAATAGTGCACTATTTAACTAAGTGAGATTTTATTAATACTAATTAGTAGTTAAATTAGTTAACTATAAATAGTAAGGTAAAAGAGATAGTTTACCTTTAAAGTAGTTTGCTAATAGCAATGCTGTGAAAATCTTGCGAGAAGAGGTACTATGCTAATCTTTATAACTAGCTTTTATTTATATGTTATATTTGCTAAGCGTTTTTAACGCAGAATAATATTGCAAATAGCTTTATAACCCCTTTAACAACTGTATTTGGCAATATATATATTACTATCTTTGTTACATTTTAAAAACTAGTTTTTTTTTGTAATAATAACAATTTTTTCAAATCTTATAATCTTTTTCTATTGCGTAGTTAAAATGCATTTGTTAAAACTTAAAAGATTATATTTTATTACCTTAGCAACTACCCTGCTATTTACTTATTTATATAAAAACCTTTTTAAAAGTAAATAAAATATATAGGCTAAGTTTCTTTGGCGTTGCTTCCTTTTGCGTAGTTTTATCTTATACTTTTTAGCAATAGTTTACTAATATATTAGACTTTTTTTTAATTAACTAACAATAATCTCTCTTACCTTTTTATATAATTATTAATAATAGCAAACAATAAAGAGTTTGTCTAAGGGTTAGTTTTTATCCTTAGCGACTTTATATATAAAAATCTTATAAAAGAAAGCTAAGTTAATAAGATTAATTAGTTTATTATTAACCTAACCCTTTGGTTTGCTCCTTTTATAGTAGATTTAACTAATGTATATTTAATAACTTTGGTTGCAAAAGCAATATGCAACTATACTCTTAAAAAGCTTTATAATAATAATCTTTTTTATACTTTTTAAGAGAAATTTAATAAGTAAACTAAAGAGATGTTTAACGTAGTTAATATAAGTTTTTATTGCAAATTAAAGAGATTTATCTGCAAATAAAGAGTTTATATTAGAAAAAAGAAAAGTAAAATAAAACAGCAGTTTATAGCTCTTTTTGCAATAGAAAACCTACCTTCTTAAAATAAGAAAAAGCTTAAGGCAATTACCTTTAAGCCTAGCATTTGCTTGCTATTATAATTATTTAAAGCAGCAAAAGCCCTTTTAACAAAGTTTATTAAAAAGGCAATAAGATTATAATAATAACCTTTTCCCCTATTAAACTAACTTTCCCCTTTTCCCCCTCAATTAAATTAACCTACTTTTTAAACTTATAACTACTTTTTTTAACTAAAATAGCCTTCTTATCTCAACTAAGCAACTATATTGCTACCCTTATAGAAAAAAGAGAATATTAGGGGATATAATAAACTAATATATTAATACAAATCTTTTAACCCGCTTAAAAAACCTATTTATATATATATATATAATAGAATTGATTATATCTAGCAATAAATACACCTTTACCTTAGACTCCTTTCTTAAAATATAACCTATACAAGACTTTCTTCTCCTATTCTATTAAAAACGACTTAATTAACCTTAATTTATCTTTTCTTTTTATAAAAATATAAAACTATAAGAAAGTATATATAAGTAAATTATACAATTTATTAGATAATAAAGTATAAATCTTTTTTAGCATTTGCTAGCATATAAACATTGCTGCTAAGCAATTCTACGCTATATTTTCTTATATTCTTATAAGTTAAGCTAAAACCTACTATATTTATTATATTAAATGGCAGAATAACTTTGCAATAGCGTACTAAAAGATTAAAAAGCACTTTAATATAAAGGTAAACTATTACTATTACTATACTAATTAAACCTTTACAATATTTACTAAAATAAAGCTACAGCTACCTAAAAAGAGCTTTTACAAAGTGCTTTAGGCTTTGCTTAATAAGCTACAGCTATGCTAACGCGCCCTTAACTTTAATTTTAAAAGTAAAAGAGCTTTAAGAATTATAGTAATCTAAGTATGCTGCAAGATATATAAACTTAAATATGCTCTTTTTAAGCTAGCAGAAAAGTATAAGAAATTATTTTTAAACTTGCGTTTGTTAATTAAAACCTACCTTAATTATTTTCCTTTCTATTAAATAATTGCTAATAAGCTAAATAAAAAGTCTTACAACTAATATTATTTAGACTGCCGTTACAATAATAACTATAGCTAAGGCTTTTTTTATAGTAGAAAAGGCTTTTGTTTGCATAGTAGCTATCGCAGTAGCGACTATAGCAATAGCTGCAACTTTGGCAACTATAACTACAGCAACCGTAGTTAAGGTGACTATCGTAGCAACTAGAAGAAGAAGTATTACGTTTATAGCAAAAAAGGTTGCTAGTTAACCAAATATTTAAATAATAAATGCTGCTGGGCAAAAGATTAGTATATTGCCTAGTATAAGTTTATAAATATGTCAGCAAACAAGTTTACAGCCTTTTTAGCAAATTATAAAAAATATAACCTTAATTAGCAATAGCTATAAGGTAACAATAACTATAAAAACTTTAGTAAAGATAACAAAGACAACGCTGCCATTACATAATACTTTATAAACTAAGCGTTCTTATATTATATAATAAATAACAATGCCTTTAGCCTCTTTAAAGCAAATACTCTAGCTATATAATTCCTTATTAAAAACCGCTATTTTAAACTTTGTTTTTAAGGTATTTTTCTTAATATAAATACTGCAAAAGTATTAATTGCTAGCAAAGAGCAGTGTATAACTGTTATAACCCACAACGGATAGGACAGATCAGCATACAGAAAGGGTCGCAGGAAAAGGAACCTCTGCCGCCGCAATTCCTATATTCCGCTTATACAAATAAACTACTCATTCCATTAGACTAAAATAAGTCAGCAGCAATTATATAATCTCTAGATTATTAAGATTATAAGTAACTTAGCAATAATCTAAGTAGGCCAAATCATTAGATTATTAAGATTATAGCTATAAGCTAAATAAGCTAAATAATCTAAGACTAAAGAGCTAGATATATCTTTAGACACATTTCCTACCATTAGATAAACTTAGTAAATAGCTCTTTAATTATTAATCTAAGTACTTACCCCTAAGTAGCTTTATTGTTAATAATTATTTGCTAAATATAAAATAATAGTGTTTTTATATTATAATTAGTATACTCTTTTAACTATCTCTGCTAACATAAACCCTTTAGCACTTTAGAAACCTATAAAACCCAGCAATAATTATTATATTTTAACGACTCTTATTTAAAACGGCTTAATATATACTAACTAAATAATATAAAGATATAATAGCTTTCTAAACTCTTATCTTATCTAATGCTAAAAATAATAGCAACTTTACTATAGCTTAGATAATTAAGCAGATTAGCTACCTTAGTTAGAAAATTGCCTGCCTTTAGGCTATTTAAAAAAGCAAATCTTATAAGATAAATAAACTAAAACCCTATAACGATACTAAAAAAACCCTCTAAGGCTTCCTTACTTATAGTTGCGCTTACTTTAAGCATAATGCCAATTAGTTTACTAAAAACAAAGAAAAAATCCTTTTTTCTAGCACTTGCCTTAAAAAAAATACTGCTAAATGATTTAAATTAACCTTAAAAGACTACCTAGAGAATAATAATTAAAATTAGAATAATATAATTATAAAAGCTTTTAATAGCTATAAAAACTATAAAAAGCTTCTTAGAGAAACTTTTAGTAACCCTAATAAAAAGCGCACTATAAAATAATAACTTTATAAGTTATAATAAACTAAGTTAGCCTTAGAATACGTTATTAGTTTTTATTAAGTTTTAACACATTTAAGATAAAAAAATAAGCTAATAATGTCTTAGTTTTATAAAGGACTAAAGGATAAAATCAAAGACAAGCTATTTAAATAAGATTAACTTAAAGGATTTGCTTAATATATTACTATAGTTATATAAATTAATAATTGTTTGTATAAATAATAATAGGAATGTAATAAGAAAGGCAACGGCGCACTATGGAAGTTTTGCCTATAAGCTAACATTAGCAAGCGTTACCAACTACAATAATAATCTAACAATAATATAGCTATTAGCAAAATAATACACTTAAGCTTTATAAAATTAAAAGCTGCTAATAAAAAGCTATTAAGCAAATGCTTTAACTATGGTAAAAAAAAATATTTTATATAAGAATGCCGCTAACTAAAAAAGCTATAAAAATCTATTTTTAAGAAATAGCAACAATTTAATATATTTAAAAAAGTATACTTTATTAATAATATGTACTTTTATACTAAGATATAATAACTTAAAAAATCACTTAGACTAGAAT